>VWZP01001296.1:155798-200906 GCA_013396995.1 Dicaeum eximium | reverse complement strand
CTGCCTGGCTTCTCTGCAGCCCAAGCAGATGTTCTGGGTCCTGTGTCCCGGGACAGATCCTGGCTTGATTTATTACTGGACGTGACTTCTGGAGTTTGTCAAAGGCACCCGCTCCCCCTCCCCTGACTTTTCCCACACCCTTCCCATTTTGTTTTACGTTCACTTTGTGGTCTCCCCACCATAGTTTGCAATAAACAGAAACTCATTTCCAGTATAAACAACTNGTTGGCCCTGACTTGGCCAAAAGCCTTTCAAGATGTGGGATGTCTCTCAAGGCAGGATTTAGAAGACTCGAGAATCATAGAGTGAAGACATGCAGGGCACATCTTGTCCTCCCCAAGCCCTGAGTCAAGAGAGATGCCAGCCTGATGGGAGCCAGCCCTGGTGAGAAACTCTGCAGGAATGCCATGGAGAGCTGGATAATCACCTCTCTGAAGGGGGCTGGGCTGATGCTCTCAGTTGCCTTTATCTATCTTTAACCACCTGGAAAGGAACTGGTTGGGTCAGGTGGTCTGTCTCCACTCTTTCTGTGCCTGATGGGGACAGACAGGTTTCTGGGAAGGCAAATAAAGTCTTTCCTTTGTATGGGGTACACACCTGTCTGCAGCATTTTCACAGAATCATGGGATATGCTTAGTTGGAAGGGACCCACAAGGATCATCAAATCCTGCTCTTAGCTCTGCACAGGACAGCCCCAAGAATCCCACCACGTGCCTGAGAGCATTGCCCAAATGCTTTTTGAGCTCTGTCAGGTTTGGTGGTGTGTCCACTTCTCTGGGGAGCCTCTTCCAGTGCCCAACCAGCCTCTGGGTGAAGAACCCTTTCCTATTATCCAGCCTAAAACTCCCCTGACACAACTTCAGGCTATTCCCTCAGGTCCTGTCACTGGTCACCACAGAGAAGAGATCAGTGCCTGGTAAAAATGCGTAAAAATGGTAAATGTTTTTGACACCTGGAAGAGCTTGCCAAAAGCTCAAGAGGATTCCCTGCCACTGGAAGTCTTCATATCAGGGCTGAATGCTTTCCTCACAGGTTTGCTGTCCTTCAAGGAGGGATCTGCCCTGCAGGGGCCACACAGCAGGGCATGCAGCAGCCTTGGGCCCCCACATCTTCCTCACATCCTACATCCCAGGGATGCTGCAGGGGGTGCACGCATCCGCCTTTTCCCACAGCACAAGGATATCAGGGTCAATCATCCTGTAATGCTTGAGGACAAAGCTGCTTGCTTGGCCAAAGCTGTTTGGTTGCAATTTTACTCTCTATTACCCCTCTTTTACTCTCTACTGCCATCTTCCTAGGACAAGCCAGGGCAGGACCACCGGCAGCCAGGAGTTTGTCATTTCATTCCAGGCAAGGAGCTGGTCAAAGCAGCCAGTGGTTTAACTTTTGCTGGGAAATTAAGAAAAATGAGGAAATCAGGTGGGTTAGTGAAAATCTGAACCCAAGTGGTTTAGCTGGAGAGAATCCCAGCATTGTAAACTGGCCTGGAAGAGTGCTGGAAATATCCTTACCCCTGTTGCAGATGCTGACATTGTGTTCATACTACCACTGGCTTGGACTCACTGACAGTAAGGCTTGTGCCGCCCCAGACAGCTGGGTTTTGGTTGTGCTCCATCTCCTTTAGTTTTGCCCCGTGTGGGGTTTTCCATGCAGAAATAAGCTCCTTGAGGGGTTGTGCAGAGTGCAGGGGTGCTGCTGGGAGGGCTGCAGCACTGCACTGTGAATTTCACATCTACAAAAGGGTTGATTTGGAAAAAAGCCTCACACACGTCATTTACAGGGCCATTAAACCTGAGTGAGTGTCTCAGTGCAGTCTGAGTGTAAAGCAGGGACTGTGGTACCACAGGAGGCAATGGGCAGCTCCCAGGCACAGCTCCTGGCACCTGAGCACTCCCAGCAGCCATTCCAGCACAGGTGAGTTTGCTCATTTTGCCTTGTCCTCAGCGAGAAGCTGGCACTGATCAAGTGTGTGACGCTCCCAGGAGAGCCCAGTGGGCAGGACCGGGGCTGGATCCAGGCGGGGTGGGTGTCTCCATTCACTGACTGTGATGCATGAATGCAGTGGATTGATCCTTACATGTGCTGCTCAATGCCAGAACCAGGCTGCGAGCTGGCCCGGGCGAAGCTGTGTCCTCCCAGAGGAAGGAGGCTGCTCCAGGTGGTTTTAATTCCCTTGAGCAGGAAGTGACAAGAGATCTGGTAATGCGGATCCACCTTGGTGCAGCCTGTGCTGTCTGTGCAGCAGGCCCAGCAGATGGTCTGCCCATATCCGATGGGAAAGCTGAAAGGCACGGGAGGTTTCCTCTGTGTAACACCCAGTTCTTGGGGAAGCACGCTGATCAGGAGGAAACACACTAAAAAACTCCACATACAAAAATCCCTGGAGTGGAGAAACCCCTCTCTTACGTGCTGACCTTCACTATCTTGACAGCTTGGCTGTTATCTCGCATCACATCTCTGCTGGCTGACAGCACATCGTGACAGGCTCCGTGTCGCGATGGGGGCAGCTGGTGTGGCTGTACCCACGGCAGGAGAGTTACTGCCAGCTGCAAGGAAGTGCACGGGCCTGCCGGATCCCCTAACAACAAATCCATACCAATGGATTAGCTGTCTATGGAGACGGTGGGTAGCGTTTTATCACCCCTTCACGCCCCATTGATAAAAGCACTGCTGGTATGAAGGGTGGCCGAGAAACTGCTCTGCTCCTCTTCTCTCCCACGGACGAGCCGCTGAAGCTGTCCCCAGCCGACCTGAGACCCTTAGCCTTTGTGTTGTCCACCCAAACCGAGCATCCCCAGCGCAGTTAATCACTGCAAGCAGCGGGGCAGGAGACAGCCGGGGCCGCTGAACCCAGCACAGTTCGCTGACCCTGGGGAGGAATGCAGCTGACTCACACCACGGGAATCTGACCTCCACGGGGGCTGTGCAACTGGCTGAGATCATGGATATCCATGTCCTGGCACCGCGGCTCCCAGCAGAGCTGCAAACAGGACGGTGTGCCCTTGTGGGTCGCGGTGGGTTCAGACTCTCACCTCGCTACAGTGATGTTCTTTAGGCATCCCAGGGCGTGCTGCACACCTGGCAGAGTGCCTGTTTCCCTGTTTCCCTGTCCCTGTCCCTGTACAGGAGCACGGGCAGCAGTCCTGGCTTCCTCCAGCTAGGAAACGCTCTGAGTGTGCCAGCACTGGAGCTCTGCTGCCTCTGATTCTCCTCCAAGTGACCCACAGGGTACTGTTAGAGCTGCTGTTATGGTGATTTTTATTTAAATCAATATCTTCCGTGTTATCCCTGAAGCGCTCACTGCTAATAACCTCTCATCCTCTCAGCATGCCTTCAGTGGCCGTCAGCTCTGCTTTGCTCTGCACAGAGCTATGAGCCCTCAACACTTCTGTGCAACTCCAGCTCTGCCCACGCCTCTTGGGAGTGAGGCTGCTCCCACCCCAGGTGCAATTCAACCCCAGCAGCAGTGACAAATACCTATGGGACTCCCAGCTGGTATTTAAGTTTCCAGTCATTGTGATGGGAGGAGAAAGCCCTGAAAAATCTCATTTCCAAAGACTTTTTTTTAAGTGCCGCCCCTTATGGGATCTGATAAGGCAAATCCCAAATTGTTTGAATAGCAGATTCAGGTCCAGCATGTGGCTTTTGAATCCCAACATTTATCATTACTATTCCCGCAGAGAGCAGGGGTTTCTCTGTCTGGAGTTTCTCAGTGCAGAACATGGAAGAAGTCTGGGTCACTTGGTCACCTCTACCAGCAAAAAGAGGGAGGAGAATGGCCCAGGGAATGACACAATCCTGCTAACCACACAGGATACAGAGAAACACCCTGATTTACCAGCATCTCCAAATTACAATAATAAATCTTTGCCTGTTTCAGCTGAGCACATATAGGTCCTTTTCTATCAGAGCTGAAAATCTTGGTGAATCCTCCCAGCGTACAAATGTGGCTCTGTCCAACAACCACAGTGTGACAGTCCTGGCACTGGGGACCTGCCAGGGTGAGGCACAGTCCTGAAGTGAGCAGACATGGATCCCCATGGATTGGCATGCTGCAATGTCAATCCTTGCTGCCAAGCCCTGTGCCAGGGCTGCTGCAGCCCCTCGTGGGAAAGGCCCCTCAGAATAAAGCACGAGCCACCATCTCACTTCCTCTGTCTTCCCTGGCCACCCTTCCCCAAATCCCTCCCCAACAGCTTCCCCCAGGCTGCAAAAGCAAAACCAACAGTGGGAAAAAGTGAGGAATAAACCCGTCATTGTGACGGCAGATTAGGGCATATTACGGATTCCCCATGTCAAAATAATGGATCAAAATTCGTGCTGCCACCCTGGCTCCAGAAGGGCACCACTGCTCCTGCCCATGGTTTATGTTTGATGAAACTGAGTTAGTAGCGTTTTTATCTGTCAATTAGGAACCATGAAACAGTTATTAAATAGAGTCAGAGCCCTCCTTGCTGCTCTCCTGGGCAGTGCAGGAGACACATAACAGCCTGTAATGAAGCATTAAGCAGCAGCAGTTTTGTTTCTGATAGGATTGGAAATGATAAGGCAGCGAGGCATGGCCGGGTAGGGGGAGCAGGTCCCTGGCTCAGAGGACACATAGCAGCAGCTGCTATGGGAAGTTCAAGACTGAAATTTCTACCCCCTGCCCCAAATAAAGTCTCTGTAGGACTGCCATCGTGCTGCATCTGCTTGATGGGGAAAAAGCAAGGGCCTGAATTTAATTATCTGCTTTTCCTGGTGCAGCCCTGGATGATTTCCATGGAGGCAGGAGGGCCTTCGGCTGTGAACAGCAATGTTATCCCAGCCCCCAAGGAGAAAAAGGGCTGGTTTAAACAAGTTTTAAGAGACAGGGACTGGGCTGTTCATAGAAGGGAGATAACACAGGTGCAATCCACTCTGAGGTCATCAGGGAATGCTGTCACTGCCCTCCCTCTGCAGATGTGGATGCCCTAATCAGGCAAAGTTAGGATGTCTACTTGATCTCAAGGACTCTATGTCCAAGATTTGACACAGGACAAAGCCAAATTCTGAGCAGAGTGATGGTAGTCCTGCACAGAGAGAGGCACGCCAGGGATGGGAAGCATGGAAAGGGACAGAGGTTCACAGTTCCAGGGTCAATGGATACATTTACCTGTGTCCTTCCCACCCTCGTGCCTCAGGGCTTGGTAAGCCCTTGCTCTTCACCCACACCAGTCTCACGTGGCTCAGAACAGCATTTGTTCACCCACCCATGGCCACGGACCCACCCTCTCCACAGCAGGGCCAGTTTGCACCCAGGACCACCCAAATGGGAACAAAGCAAACTGTCCTACCAGCACCTTCCCTGGGGGCCACCACAGATCTGGCTATGCCAAAGGCTTTCAGACATCTGTGGCTGCTTTGCAGCCTGTTTGTTCACAACAGAAACAGGACAACAACAGCAGGGGTTCTTTTTGCTTCTGGTGATTTGAAATGAAAGGTTGGGTTTTCAGGGCTTTTCCTCTTGGAGCTCCCTCTGATTTAATTAAAAACCTCATCAAAATAAAATGAGCAAAATCTTGAAAACAAGTGCTTAACTCTATAACAACACACAACAAAAATTTTCATCTGGCTCTGACTTCCAGGGCATTTTTCCAAAGTTGCCAGTGATTCGCAAATCCCATTAATTTCCTCTTTCTGGGCAAACCGCTTAGGAATCTGAAGATTAGCATCTCCCAGTGCCATGAGGGCTCCTGCTAGCTCCTTCTCCAGTTGCCACCCTTCAGAGAGCAGGAGGGATGTATGCTGTGGTGTTGGGCTGGCTCACTACAAACCTACACCATCCAACCTTCTCTTCCCGAGGACTTTTCAGAGTTTCAGTGTTTGCAAGACACTAAGGGACTCCAGGACAGGTTGCACCATCACACCACTTTGTCCTGAGTCTTGCCACCACAGTATTCACATGGCACAGTCTTCAGTGCTGGGCCTCCAGGCTAAGCCCTGTCCTTCCCGTCCAGCTGTAAGAATGAGAGTGAGACCTCATCTAAGCAGAGATCTGAGCTCTCCCTGCATGTAAAAATGTAGCTATAGTGACAAATTGCTCAGAGCTGCAAGGCAGTGATGGACAGGTTTCAGCAAGGCAGATGGGAAGGTTGCTGGTGGATAGGATGGTGTGAGAGGAGTGTGGAGGGCAGTGATGGGCACGCTTCCCGAGGAAAAGAGCCTCCTCACACATCCCCCGTCCTGCTGCATACCCATGCCATGGGCATGTGGTACCAGCATGAGCCTCTCCAAACTTCACAAATAGACACAAACTTGCTGGGTATTTACTGCTGCCAAGTCATCTCCAACACCTTCACTTTGCCAGGATGAAGGAGATGCCCAGAATATGGCTGAAGCATTTGTGTTGCCTCTCCAACCTGTCTGCAGAATAAAAAGCGGGGAAAAACTGCAAGTGGCAGTAGAAGCAACAGCTGCTGTAAAAGCGAAGGAACCCAGGAGACAGGAAAGGCACAGACCTGTGTCTGCACACACCAGGCCCTCTGAACTGCAAGCTGCTTCCTTGAGATGATGCTACCTTGGCCCCTTACCATCTGTTGGGATGGACTGGTGCCCAGAGCATGATTTCCACCTCTGCACCACGGTGGGATGCTCATGGCTGCAGGCAGCATGAGAGCCCGGTATCACCCAGGCTGAATTTCATCCCAGCTCCTGCTGGGAGCAGTGTGCAAGCCCCTGGAGAGGTTCAGTACTACTGGAGCTGTCACACACAGCTGGGCTGGGCTGCAGAAAGGAAGCTGCAGCAGGGACAATAGAAATGGGAATTCCTGCCTGTTCTCATGCTAGACAGTGAGGGGTTTTCAGCTCACTTTCCACCTTGACGGTGCCTGCAAGGTGGCCAGGATGGAAGGCCACTCTGGGTTGCTGAAGAGAGGGACATCTGTATCCATTACACCAATGTCAGGACAGGGGGTAAGGAGCAATCCAAGTGGTTCTCCCCACACTATCTCGAAGAGGATGCAAAATTAGTGCAGCCCAAGATCCTTACAAACACTTATTATCCTTATCTGTCTGGGAACCTTGGACTTTGCAGCCCTGCAGGAGTGGGGTGTTTCCCTCACTGCACCTCTTCAGAACAGAAATCCCAGGTGCTCCTCAGGGATCAATATTTGCTTTTGGAAAGCAGCCAAGTGGTTAAACCAGGCTGGAGCCTACTGCTGGTGCTACAGAGCTGATCAGCCAAGAAACAAACCTGGAGCAGTGATAGGGACAGGAAGACCTGCAGGGGCTCTTTGCAGCAGTGGTGAAAGGGCTCTGAAATGCCTCTATCCTAGTGTGAGCATCCTCCAGCTGGCAAGAGGGGCTGCAGCCTGACCTGCTGTCCCTGTCTGCTTTGCACCCAGAAAGGATTCTGGGACTGAAGAGAGGGAAGGTGGGCAACCCCTCCTCCTGCACCTCCCTGGCTTCCCTGAAATCTGCCCTAGAAAAAACTCAGTGGGATTAGCACCAGCCACATCCTGGTGAGAACAATATTAAGGGATTATGAGATTAGAAATACCATTTATGCCTAGAGGAATAACTCTAATTCTTATCTGATTGTCTACAGATGTCAGCAATCAAAGCGTCTCTTTCATGCAAAGCAGGGAGCACTCTCGGGGTGGTAGGTGAACACCACTTGGGCCCCTCCTAGCATGAACCAGCTCCTCCTGCTGATACTTGCCCTGGATTGTGTTTACCAGCAGCTGCTGGTGTGTTGGTTCCTTTGTGGGGAAAAGCTGCTCAGCAGGAGCCCTGTGCTGGGGCTGCATCCCCCTCCTCTTGTGTCTCCGCTGGGCTGCCCTGCCAGGATAAGCTCAGCTGTGCCTGCTGCTTGCAGGGTGCTGGTGGAGAGCCTGGGGCAGGGAGTGCTGCTTTGCCCACAGGGAACACCACCCTGAAACTCCAGTTGCCAGCACACCAGAGCCCTTTTGCTACCCTGGGCCACCAGTTCATCCTGCCATGGGTAGTGGTCCCATGAGCAATGCCAGCACTGTGACATGCAGGGTGCACAGCCCCCTATGACAGATGCAAGGCTTTTCCTGCTTTTCCTGCTCCTAGAGGGGTCAGACAACTTGGAAAAGAGACAAACTAACCAGATCTGACCCCAAACTTGTGTGCTGCCTCACTGTGCTCTCAGGGTCTGCCTTACACCCAGCTGGAGGGGCTGGGATTGCTGGGGCTGGAGCATCACTGGCTTTGTGGCACTACTGCTCCTGGGCTGGCCAAGCACTTTGTGCCAGCTCGCCTGGGGAGGCAGCTCCTAATGGGGTGGCCTGGGAGGCTCTGCCCAGCCATTAAGGAAGGTAAGTGCTTCTGGGTGTGCTATGCCAAGCTCCTGTCTGCGCGCTGGAGGCAGAGTTCGTGCTGTTTGATGGCACATTATCTCCATTCGGCTCCTCATCAAAAGCTCTCTGTCAGTCCCTCCCTCGAAGAAGAGCTGCCAGAGCTTTCTGTCCTTCATGCTAACACTCACATGATTATCTCCATCCTATCTCTCTTCTTCCTTCCTTTTTTCAGACCCAAGCCATCTTGTCCCACTTTGTCCCATTTTCTTCTCCTGCCTTGCCCTGTGCCTTACAGACACCCCAGCACTGAGGCAACATTTGTCTCCTCCCAGCCAGGAGCAGGGCACACAAAAAGCCAAGGCATCATGGAGCTGGGATGGAGCAGGGTGAGGAGCATCCTAAGAGGGGACATGCAGCATCCTCTGAACACCCCACATCCTCCTGTTCTGCAGGTTTTTCCTCGCAGCCCTGATCTGCACCACCAAACACCTGAGCCGTGTTATCTAAATCTGCAAGGCAGGGATATGCACCTTCCTTAAGTCACTGACTTGAAGGCCATGGGAGAAAATTAGTTCATCTCACCTGACCTCCTGGGTTGCACAGGCCATTACATCCCTCCATTACCCCTCTACTGAGGCCAATAACTTGTGTTTGACAGAGCCATCCTTCAGCAAGGCAGCCAGCCTTGCTCTGCAGATAACAAGCGACAGAGGAGCCGACACGGCTTTTGGCAGTTTGTTCCAATGCTTAATCATTTTTTCTATTAAAAATATGAGCCTCATTTCTAATTCAAATGTGGTTGTGGCTCAGCTTCCAGTTATTGGCTCTAGTTGTGCCTTTTCTTACTGGGTTAGTACCCAGTATCTTCTCTGCTTGGAGGTAATTACCAGGAGGAGTCAAGGCATCTTTCCAGCTTCCCTTGAAGTCACTGAACAGACTATTTTAAGTCTTTCTCCTTTTGGCAGTTTCCCCCGCTCCCTTCACATCCTTCTTTACTCCTATTTTCCCAGGGTCCTTCTCAGATCACTTCTTTGCCCACATCACGGGAACTAAGCAAGGATCTAATATTGTCTTTGTTTGTACATATGCAGCAGTTGGCAGAGCTGGCTCAGTCTTGGATCCAAGAGTCCCCTTTTTGGCCAGCAGAAGCTCACCTTGTAGTGCACCTCCATCCTGGCATCCTCCTGCAGGCTCTCTGCTATTTTGCTTTTTTTTTGGTCATAATTAAGCCCTGGAGGTGTGTGGCAGCATAGACCTCATACTCTCACTGTTCCTGGGCAACTGCTCTGCTCACTCCACGTGGGAATCACCCCTGAGTTTTGCTGAGAGACAGGGAAGTGGGAGAAGGGAATGCTGCAAAACGATGCCTGCAGTGTCTATGTCTCACAGCAGCTTTGTGAGCTTTTTAATGCCCATGAAAAAGCCCACTGCTCTTTTCCAGTTCTGGACAAAACTCTCTGTGGGTCGACACAGCAGTCCTCACACCAACATGGCAAAAATCATATCCATGAACATTGCTCTGGCACCTAAAAAAGTGAGTAGTGCTTCCCCTCCTGAGCCTGTGGAGGCCATGGGAGCATTGTTGGTGTGGTTGTGCTGCTCCAGCAAAGCAAGTGGGGTTTGCAAAGTCTGTGCATCACCACTGACACTCACAGCAAGGAACAGCCTGGTGCTTGGACAGAGCAACCCAGCAGCATCATCACACCTGCTTTGCATTGATGTGAACAGCACGGGTGCTTAATACCAGCTCCTCCCTCCATGCTCTTTGCTCCTGGAACACAGGGGCTTCTGATTTTGGACCCCATCTGGCCACTTAAGTCCAATGCTTCAGGTCAGCTGAAGATAGGGGAATTCCCCTCTCCCTAGAATTCATGACTCTGAGCAGAAGAAGCAGAAGCAAACCCACATACTGGCCAGAAGAGGGAGGAGGAATGGGAGGAAGGGCTGGGTGATGAAGGCTGTGGCACAAAGGGGAGGCTGCCCATGACACATCCAGGCCAGCTGCCTGGGAGCTGTCCCACTCCATGGTGTGATGCAGAAATGTGCTGACCTGTGTGATCAGAGGTCCCTGGGATTTGCTGCAGTGGGTGTGAGTCCTGGCATTGGGGGTGTTCAAACCAACACACCCCATTTGGGAAGCCTTGTGGGGTGAGGATGGCACAGAATCATCACACAGGTTTTTAAACCAATTCCGTGGCTTCAGAAAATTCCTCCCCAGACTGTGTCTTCATTTCCCCTTCTGTTTTTTCATTTATACTCTGACATCCCTGTTTACCACCAAGCTGGGGGAGGAATGAGAGGTGTCACAGGCTGTCCTGTGTCCCCAGTGCAGCACTGGAGTCCCTGTCCCTGGGTTTCAGTAAGGGCAAGAGAGAAAGAGGAGGAAGAGGCTGGTGAGGCCAAAGAGCCTTTTTCAGAGGGCAGCTGCACCTGGCTGGCAGCTCAGGGAAATCAGGCACAGAGGGAAGGGGAAGCAGCTTGAGTCCATATGGAGAGAGCAGGGATGAACTCTGCATTGGAGGCCTGAGCAACTATTTCCCCAAAAGAGTGAATGGCACCCCATCAACTGCAAAGACATCAAAAGATGGCAAGTTCTAGCTCATCCACCATACAAACAAAATATTTCACACATCCCTGGCACCAGCCTGCTGCAAGCAGGCTCTGGCTCAGACCAACACAGTTCACAGCATCCAGAAAGCAGCCAAAAGGCAGAGAGCTGCTTGCAACCCTCTGCTTTCTTCCCTGACAGAGAGGACACGATGCATCCATGACAGATGACAAGCAATGCCATGCAAGGCTGCTCCTCATGGAACACGCAGAGTTGGGGTGTGCTCAGTACAAAGCTACTCACACTGTCCAGCTGTGGAGAAGAAAAACATCCAGGGCTGGGAATGCTCAAGACAAGACAGCCCAGCATGAGCAAAAATGCAGCACCAAGGTCTGAGCTACAGCTCCAAACCTCCTCATGATTTCCTGGCATGGCCCCATTGAGTGCACTCAAGAGGTGAAGCTCCAGAGGCTCCACCTCCTCGTTCTACACATCCAAACTCAGCCACACAGGACATTGAGTTTCCCTGTGAACCTGACTCTGGTCCAGTCATGGTTTTGTGATCCCTCTGTCCTCCACACTGCCACTTGGGGCAAACTGCAGTGCTGGAGAGCCGCTGCTGGTCCCTGCTGACACAAGGTTCTGTGCAGCTGGGCTCTGCTCTTCACGTCCCCAGAGCGAAACCAGGTTTCCCCATGCTGCTTGGCACATCAGCCAGTCACTGCTCACTTGATTTTGGCCAACACCCCTCTCCCTCCCCAGCATCATCAGCAGCTAGGCTGCCCAGGCTGGTACCTGTGAGCTGGTGGAGAGAGGGGCACGCAGCCTGACATTGCCCATGCTCAGCAGGCTCTGTATGACTCCTGTCATGCAGAGAAGACCATCCTGAAGAGAAAACAAGCAGCTGTCACCCTAGGGATGGTATCATAAACCATTTTAATAAGGCACGTTGCTCCCCCTCCCCACCATCCTAACTCATGCGAATGCTGCCTTGTTCAGTTGGCAGCAAACGATAAAGACCCCCAGGGAGCACAGGAGGGGGAGAAAAGGGACATCTGTTTAGAGCATTTCTACTGCATGGCTCTCCCAGGCTATTTCTATCTCTTCTTGTCAAAATTTATCAACTGCGTAATTGTTTAAACAGCATTAAAGTGCTTGCAGCAAGAGCAACTGGAAATTGTCCTGCAGTTGCCTCTGGTACTGATGCTGACAGCTCAGGAAGGGACTGGGGAGGAGAAGGATCCATCGGGCATGGGAACCCCCTGACTCCTTTTCCGGGGGGGAGACACCACCCTGTCCTGCTAACAGGAGGAAAACAATCTCACTTTATCCTGGTGCCCTTCCCTGGTTTCCAGGCCCAAAGCTCTGCTCCTTCTCCTCTGCTCCCTGTCCTGACCTGCTGTTAGTACACATTTAGTCTGCTAAATTATTTACAGCAGATGCAGCGGCTCGGGAAACCACAGCTAATGACAATGTCTTCCATGCTGGAGTACCCTGCACCCTGCCCTGACCCTGCCGACCCCTTGGCTGGCATCTCACTGCATGTCTGGGCCCCACTGTTGTTCCCACTACCAGAAGATGCAGAGAGGGACAGAAGAGCTTTGCATACTGGTGAAAGATGAGAATTTGCTGCTGCCTGACATCTCCTCTCCTTCAGACAGGAGGGATGTGGCCACAGGGGATCTCCACTGTGGGGCCTTCCCATTCCTGGTGACACTGCCTGGCCTGGGTACCTGCAAACATGTGCACAAGTGGGCAGTGACAGGAAAGAGTTAGAACCTGTGCTGGTGACATTGGTGGGGTTTCTTTCAGCACCTGCTGGGAAGCACACAGTGATCTTATTTAAGTACCACAGCCCTTTGGAGCTGTGGTGGGAAAAGGAAAGCAGCACTCACATGTGGAGCATCGACTCCTTTGCTCCTTGTCCCTGTATCCCTGTATCCCGGCCTGTTCCTCCCCTCCCAGGACCCTGGAAGCTGGGGACACGTTGCTGGGTAGCAATGGGCAGGAAGCTTGCACCAAATATTTTGACAAGGGGCACTTAGGAGCAGCTCAGATAAAATCCTTCCTGGAGCAGAGGCCAGTGCAAACACAGAACCAGTGTGTGTCCCCTCCAGTCCCCAGAGCACTCAGGGTCCCCACCCATGGCCACCATCCCCCAGCCAGGGAGGAGGGTTTGTCTTCTCAGCCCTAGGCATTCCTAATTCCTGGCACTGCAGAGCAAGCGTTGTGGGAAATTGTTTAGACTGGACTTTGGATTCTTTAATTACAGATCTGTTTTTGTCATGTTGGGCAGGATAAACAAATCTCAGGAGAGCAGACGGAGGCTGTGCTGCCATCCACCCACGACGTGGGACGCTGGTACTGCATGTTGTGTTTGGTATTTGTGCTAGGCAAGGATGGGGATGGTTTTCCAGGAAGCTGCCAAGTCCCAAAATCCTTTTTCTATTTCTCCTCCAGCCCAGCAGCTGGAGCCAGGCTCCCTCTCTGTCCTATCCCATGGTCTTATTCCCAGCCCAGCTGCAGGAGAAGATGCACAGGGAGCCTCTGGGTTTATTTCACATAGAGGTCCAAAGCTCAGGATCCCACATTCACTGAGAGGGTTCTTGCATCTTAATCAGCCTCTCTCTGATAGACTCCATCCCTGGCTCTGGCTCGTCGCTGGCAACCCTGGAACTCTGCCTCTGAAGGAAGACAGCAAGGGAGTGACCACCTTCTCCCCTTCTCAGCACTCTTGGGAAACATGATGCTCCTGCCATGACTCTGGTGGAGCCATAAGCTCTCCACAGCACCCAACACGGCACGAGCTCATCGGTCTCTGGGGTCATGTGTGGGGCCACATCCCTTCAGGTACCAGTGAGGATGGGACACGGGAATGGGATACTGCATGCATTGGCCACCTCCTGGGCATGCTCCTCCCTCGGATAGCGCTGGCAAGGCCAGGGCAGAGCTGCTGGTGCTGCTGCCCGAGCTGTGGCTACTCATGAATCACTCTTCACTCATGAGTGCCCCGTGATGCCGCGCTGGCCCCACCACCGCGTGCTCCTTGCTGTCCCCAACTCCCCCGTGGGATCAGGGGAGCCATAAGGATGGGAGAGGGGATATTTTTATTGTTTCTGACACCGGCTGCCCCAGATTATCATGTTTTACACAGCGAGCCAAGGAAGCATCACTGTGCTATGCTGCAGCTGGGCTGGCTGCCCAGCCCCGCGCGGGGAAGGAGGCGAGGAGCAGCGGGGCGCGGGTGCGAGCCTACGAGTGTGTGCACACGTGGGCCACGGGGCACGGCTTCATTCAGCCCTTCCCGCCGTGGCATGCAGCCTGCAGCCCACTGAAGGGGGCGGGAAGGTCGCCTGCTGCCTGCAAACGTGTTTGTTTTTCTAGTCCGGCTCCTAATTCGATTAGGGCTAATTGCATCTGGGAGCGTGGTGGGGTTTTTGGGTGGGTTTTTTTTGGCTTTCTCCTTAAAGAGCCGGGATAGTAATTTGCATACTGTTACCCAGTATGCCTTTCCAGCTCTCAGCAGGGCCAAGACCCGAAATCTGGTCGCAGGCAGCAGCGCAGTTCATCCGCTGAATGATGAAGACACGCATGAACAGCACAATGTAGGGAGGCAGCGACTGGAGAGCCTGTGTGCCTTGTGAAATAAAGCCAAATTTCGAAGAACAAAGCATACCTGCAAGCTTGTTGATGCTCCCTTTCTGTCTCAGGAACTGGGGGTTGATGTCTGACTGTGAATCACCCCAAGACCACTGCACCTACTGAGCCCACAGTGCTGCAGGTACATGGGGGAAAAAAGCCCTCCATAGTAATGAACTCAACAGCTCTGGGGCGCATCTCCTGATTCTGGAATATCAATGGTCATTTAAATGTATTAGCTCTACCCTTGCCATAGGTCTGGTCCATGTTAATGTTGTCCTGCCATCAAGCACTGCCTGGGCACAGCCTTGGGTTGCCCTTGTGTAGGAATATCCATCCCCAAGGGGCAGGAGCACATTGGAAGGGTGAGAGGGATGAATTGAAGGGGTGGGTGCCATTCCCTGCCAGCTGGCCCTGGTGCCAGGGAATGGTTGCAGTCATGTTTAACTTGTTGCTCCTGAAATAGCCTTAGTTTACATCACCGCGGGAAAGGATTGGAAGAGTTCAGAGGGGAAAACAATCAATCAAAAGGGCTTTTTAGAAATAAAAAAAAAAAAAAAAGCCTTTGCATCACAGGTCACTGGATACAATCAAGGAACTATCTGCACACACTGACCCTGAGCCTGTGCTTCTCCAGCAGCATCCAGAGAGGAGCACCAGCCTGACCACAGGCACCCCGGTCCGAGTGCCACATCTTCACCACTGGCTGCCAGAGTCAGCCAAACTTCTGTCTCTCCCAAGCTGGCATGTCATCAGTGCCCTTCTGCAGTTTTTTCCACCCAACCAAGCCATGGAAACAGGCAGGCACACACCAGTCCTTGGCACTGCCTTCCTTCACTGTTTAGCCAGTGCCCCTCATGGGATGCTCATGCCTGCCCTGGTGGAGCCAGAGCTGCATGTCTTACATGGAGAGGTCATTACCTTCTTGTTTTGCTTCTTTATTTTGGATAGGTGAAACAGAAAAAATGTTTTAAAAATAACAACAAAAAAATAGATGCAAACTTGCAGTACAGCCCTCTGGTTGCAGCTGGAGCCCAGCTGGGAGGAAAAAGACTTCTAAGGCAGAGAAAAGGGAGGCTGTGATTATTTATTAGTGGCCGATGTTTGATTGCTTGCTAATCAGTCCAGAGAACACTCAGGCTCTCCTGGCCTCCCTGCTCACATGTGGTTCCTGTTGCTTTGCCCCTTTCCCCCTCCCTCTCTCTGGTTTTGCTTTGTTTGTTTTTCTGTTAATTTGGTTGTTTTTTCCATGTCATTTTCCGTCAAACCGCATGTTTTTTCCTCTTTCTCTCACCAGCCACTGCAGTGACAGACATGGAGGAAGCAGGCCAGCCTGGGGACTGCTTGTACTTTGCCAGTCCCTTTCCCACATCCATGGCCTGGGAGGCAGCAATGCCCATGGGGCAGCACTGAGGCTGGCACCAGGCCACAAGACCCCAGGCCACCACTGCAGCATGGAAGACAACTCCCCTGCCTGCATCCCAATCTGTGCCCCTGCTGCTGGAGGGGGTTCTGCTGTATTTCCTCTCCCATGCTAGACTCCATCCCGTCAGGCAGCAGCCTTTTTGGGCATCAGGCTGAATGATGTGGGTCAGATGCATGTCCACCAGGGCTTGGGCATTCCCAAAGCAGGACAGAAGGACAAAGGGGAAAAGGTGCTGGGTCAGGATGGAGATAAGCAGGTTAGAAAGGGATGGAGGGATGGGAGTGGAAGGAGGGTGCCTGCCCTGGCTGCCTCCCTCCCTCCCTCCCTCCCTCCCTCCTTTGCACACAAGGCCTCCCCGCTCTCATGTGCACTCTCCAGCTTCTGGCAGCCTTTCCGACGCGCGTTTCCACTCCTCTCTGGCCCATTAGCAGTATTTTTATAACATTCTGTAACGCACAGTGCCGTGTGCCAAACCTCAAGAGTGCATTATTTCCCAACGTCTTTGTTATATCCACCCCCGGGCCCTCCGGCTGCGCGTTTCCAAATGCAGAGCTGCGGCTTGTGGGGGCAGCCAGGAGCCCGGCACCACGCTCCTGTTACCCAGAGCCCTGTGCTCCCTCTGCCCTGCTCCTGGTGCTCAGCCCTGGGCTCAGGCCAGGGATGCCTGGTGTGTAAAAGGACCTGGAGCCATCTCCTGCTTCTGGCCACACATGGGCATCTGCTGCTGTCAGGGTGCAGGGCAGGTGATCACTGAAGATAAACGCCTGGGTTGCTCTCCTGTGCTTCACCTCATGCTCAGCTGCCTGAAGAGACCAAGGAGTCACTGCTCAAAGTGCCCTGGAAGAGGCTTTCCCTGGAGAAGTGCCAGCTTCCCCCAGGGCAATTTGTGCTGGGGAGGATTCATAACTTGTAGGTGGCTGACCTGGGACCTTTAGCAATAGACAAGCCTGGGGGCCCCTCCTTCTCACCATCCCTGAATGCACAGTGTCCTACTACATGTGCACCAGTGTCCCCATTTCTGCAGTGAGTGAGACAGCTCAGCTACCCCCAGCCTCTGCAGGGTGCTGCTGGGCTCCCAGCCACATCCCCCGTGATGTGGACTTGTGTGTCAAACCCATCTCAGGGACCAGATGAGCTACCTGTGCCTTCCCTCCCCCCTGCTGAAGCATACTGATGATACACCTTCACACACTGGTTCCTGCACCATTATGTAGCATGCTGGTCCTTTCAGCATGAAATGCCCACCCCAGATATCCTCTTGTCCCTCCTTAGCCACTGGCATATCCAACCAAAGCCCCCTGGTCCCCGTGGGCCAGAGCCATTACAGATACACCACAGAGAATGGCACAAAACCAGTCCAAACATGGTGCCAAAGCCTCCCCATCCCTTCCAGGAGCTCCCCCTTTCAGCACAATCTGATTCCCTGTAGCTATTTCCTAAGATGTGTTCCAATTCTCGTACTAATCCACATTTTCTCTGGTTTAACTCATAATTTCCCATGTGGCATCATAGCAAAGAGTTCACTGAAGTCAAGACAGATTACACTGACCACATTTCTGGGCTTAGAAAACTGGTTCCCTTATCAAAGAGAGCTATCAGGTTAATCCGCTGTGATATATCCCTGGCAAGCCCCCCTTGTATTTTTTTCCCATTTTCCATTTGTCTCCATGTCTTTAATTGCTCCCTCTTCCAAGCGCACCCCGCGGCCCCACAGTGCTGTGGGGTCAGGCTGTCTGATGAGGACTTTTCCTTCGCTCAGGCACAGGAGACGTGTTGCACTGGGTGCCACCACTGACCTCTCAGCTGCTAATGAGCCTTGCTAATGAACAGATGTCCTCACATGGGGATGAGGTGCTCCCCAAGCCTCCAGCGCATTGTCGCCTTTGAAGGTGCCTCCACAAGAGAGGATAACCTCCAGGCTTTGTGCTCCCTCCTCTCCCCTAGCCTGTGCTGCCCTTGCTCTCAGCATCGCTGCTCAGACCCGGTGGGGTTCATTTGGTATCAGGCCCTGCCGAGCTTACTTTTAATCTCCCCTGAACATGTCTGCAGAACCAACTCTGCTCTCCTCTCCTCGTTTGCTCTGTGTTTATATGGCTCACTCCCCTTTTCATTTCCTCTGCAAGGTCTTGCTCAGCTTGACTCCTGGCAGGTCTCCCTTTATCCCTGTGCTCACTGACCCCCGTGACAGAGCTTGCTTTGCTAATTGACACCCTTTCCTGGTCCTCAGCCCTCCTCTGCTCCCTGTACACATCCGTCCTGTGGTGTTGTATGCTCAGGAGCACCCCTGCCTTGCCTGGGGAGCACATACCATCATTTATTTAATGAGATCCCCAGCACTTCTCCACGTGCAGCCCCAGCCCCTCACTCTCACTGCAGTCATCTTTCTTGTTGCACCAGTAAAAGAGAAAAATGCAGGCACAGGCCTGTTTTCATTTAATTTCCCATGCAATTGAAACAAAACTAGTCCAAGATCCCTCAAATCCCAGGTTTGGGCTCCCAAAGCACTCAGCTGCAGCAGTGATGCTACTACAGGGCTAGACTGCAAACCATTCACAAGTCACCCATCTCCATCTACATGCCCAAGCCCATCGCCATTCCCTGCTGGGATGCTCCCAAATCCACTCCTTTGCATGAGTCCTCACACCTCCAGGGAATCAATCATTTCCAGCAGAGCCAGGACACTTAGGGTGGGGTGGGGGAGGCAGGGGCTGGGGGTGCAGCTCTGGGAAGAGAAACCTCACAGAGAACATTAAATTAAAATCCAGCCAGTTAAATTAATTACCACTAGAAGTGTCTCACCTGATTAGTTCCTTGCACAGTTAATTGTGTTAACAACGCCAGTCACTTGTTTATTTATTTGTCACCCTCTCTCCAGGGGCTGGTGGCCCCAGCAGTGTCCAACTGGGCTTCTCAGCTGCCCAGTGCTCAGGGGGCTGTGAGTCTCCAGCAAATGGGAACACACAGTAATAGGGAACAGCAGGATTTGGGCTCTAACGCTGAGCAGTTCCCAGGGGTCCCTGAGCGGATTGACAGGGATTACTATTAGCGAGGAGCTTAGCAGA
Source organism: Dicaeum eximium (assembly GCA_013396995.1). Classification (NCBI taxonomy): domain Eukaryota; kingdom Metazoa; phylum Chordata; class Aves; order Passeriformes; family Dicaeidae; genus Dicaeum; species Dicaeum eximium. The sequence goes on along the minus strand of VWZP01001296.1, from coordinate 181,946 downwards.
TGGAAGAGCCATTGCAAAATCTCAGCCATGCCACAGCTGCAGAGGAGGTGGTTGGAGGCTGTGGACCTCTCCCCACTCCCCTTGTTTCCTGCAGACCTGGGCTGCAACCCTCTGTGCACTGGCAGAGCCTGGGACCTCTCCCTGGATGGGATCTGGCGAGCACATGCCCAAGCAGAGGAGCTGCACAACCTCCTTGTGCTGCTGCCTGCACTGGACTCAGCTCCTGCCTTTTCTGGCTCTGAACCAGCTGTGAACACCTCCTGACCATAATGCAGCTAAAAAGCCTCTGACTTGTTTGTTAGGCAGTGGCAGTGGCCTTTTGTCTGCCATGCTCCCAACCCCCACACCTGCTCACGGGTGTGAACCCTCTCCTGTGCTGACTGATTCCTCTTGTCTGCTTCTCACATCGCCTTCCAGCTCCTTCCAGCACCCCTTCTCCATGGCCTGGACACCAGGATCCATCCCTTAAATGAGTTGGACACTGGTAGAGCATCTCTAAAATTCGAATCTGTAAGTGCAGTGAACCCCTCATGCTTTATTTTCAGGGCTTTCACAGACCCTCCTGTGACCCTCTGTCCCTGGAGCATGGCCTAGGATGGAACCACCATCCTGGCTCTGATACTAGGTGCAGAGGGTGAGATAAGGAGTAGAGGAAGGCTCTGCTATGTCTTCCAAACCTGGGAACATACAGCCACCTACATGACACATCCCTGGATGGCGGGATTCCCAGCTGGTGCATCCCAGTCACTATCCCACGGCCGGCTATGCTGGCTGGCGCTCCCAGACACCCACGGCTGCCAGTTGTGCACGCCGTGCTGCCAAACACACGGCTGCTATCAGCTGTACAAACACAGCAGCCCTCAAAACACACAGCTGCTATCAGCTCTCAGCATCATGTGAAATACAGCACAACTCTTATCTCCCCCGCCGAGGCCCGGGAATCAGCGCATCCCATGCCGAAGATAAGCAAAATGATGGGGAATGAGCAGCTGTCCTCCAACATGCCTGTGCACCCAGGATCCTGCAAACCCAGGGATCACCAACACCTTCTGGCTGCTCCTCTGAAACAACCACACTGCAGTAATCCCAGCCAGGGCTTTTCCTTGCTGACTGCAATCCTCTCTGACAGCTCTTTCCACCTACAGAGATGGTTGTTGTGGCACAGGGGTAGAGGGAGAAGGGAGAATTTGAGAAGGGAGAAGTTATATCCCTTCTCAAATTATTCCTGAGGCATCATTTAATCTACTAGCTTTGATCCAAAGCTTGGGGCAGAGAGGCCGATTCCATGTGGGATTAGTATGCCATGAGGACCTCATACGACAGCGTGCAGCAGACAACCCTATGTATGGAAAGTAGAGGGGCTGGCATGGCAGCAGTGGGGGCTGTGGGAAGTCAATATGGGAGCAGAGACTGTCCCCCTCAATGTGACATGCTGGGGTACTCACTTCCCACCCTCAGGTAGGTCTGGTATTTGAGGTGCCAGGAGGAGCCCTCGTAGCAGGAGTACTGGCCGCTCTGTGACAGGTCAACATTCTTCAGGATCAGGTAGGACCCGTTCAGGTGGGACTCGTCGATGTCGGTGCCGTTGGCTGTCCAGGTGACGGCTGCGTCCCAGTCCATGGAGCCACACTTCATGGTCACGTCTGCACCTACCCGCTCATACTGGATGTGGCTGTCTGTGGGAAGGAAAAGGGGAAAAGCATGTGAGCTCAGAGCCCCTCAGCACAGTTGCCTTGGAAATAAGATCTTACCTTCCCAGCTGGGAAGTAAAGAGAAGGACTGGGGTGTGGACTGACATTGTGTTGGTGCCCAGGGAAGCCCAGGCTCTGCTCCTGTCCCCAGCTGTGATTTATTTTAGACTAGAGTGGGCCAGCTGACAAATACCAGAGGACCATGGACCACCTCCACCCACAGGATGGCTTCCTCTCACCTTTGCTATGGTGAGCACATATGAGGACTGCATGTATGGCTCACCAGCCCAACACCCCACAGCATGGCCAGACACAAAAGACACTGCCAGTCATGTGTCTAGGTGACTTGTTGCAGGACACAAACCAAACACATGCATCAGAAACAGCCAGCAGAGAGATGACAAAGCCCCAGGACTTGTCACCAGCAAACTCCATGTATTTACTAGCACAGATGGGAAGCAGGTAATTCTCCTTGCAATTCCCTATCCAGGAAACCGGGCAGAAGGATTGCAACCTAACTGTGCTGTGCTGTGGAAAGGCACAGCTGCTTGGTGCATGCAGTGCTGTTTGTCTCCCTGTCTGGGTTTTCTTTTCTTTCCACAATAACATGATGCTTGCTGAGCTATTTGATGTAGCAGCTCACGAGTGGGGCAACACAGCTCATTGGGCACCAGCTGCCTAATTGAATTTTCTCAGGTTTCTGGACAGGAGCTGAAGCTGACATTCATTAATGATCCTTAGCAACTGAATATTTCCCGTGTTGCTACACTTGGCTGTGCTGAGCTGCATGTGGCAAGGATAAAACCACATGAGTGCATGTGTATGACACAGGGTGAAGCAGGACAGGAGGATGAATGGGGATAAGGTTCCTTCAAGGCTTCATCAAGCCTTTGTGCACAGACGAGGGTGGTTCAGTTCTCAAAATTCTCCTGGGCTTCAAAACCGCATTTGACAAGCTGCCTTCCAAGGAAACTAAGCAGCCCTGACACATGGGGAAAGTCCTTGCAAGGATTTATAGTCATCACACTGCCTTCCCTGAAAACAACAGCTCAATAGTGACCAAGAACTCAAACCCAAAATGGAAAGCACTGCAACTCAAAAGCCATGAACAAACGTGTCCCCATGCTCGGCACCACTGGAAGTGGGGCAGAGAAAGGAAACAGGAACAGCTAAGGCTGGAAACAGATCCCACATAGGGATGGTTTAGTAGACTCAAACCCCTCATCCATAAAAGGAGACAACCAAGCAAAGCTGTGACAGACACCTTAGCAATGACAAGTGACATGAGGAGGACAAATAGAGAAGGGCTGCTTGCTCTTTCTCCTAATAAAATAAGGGGGAGCAAAACAAGCCATAGAAAGTGGTCCTTTTTTTTTTGCACGAATTGTGATTAAATTACAGAAATCTATATCCATCAGATGCTGTTGATGTCAAAATTGGAGGGGAAAACAGTGAGTAAATGAATTCATAGCAGAAGATTACCTAAAACACCGAGCTGCCCAGTGAGCCTTGGGAGACTGCAAGCAGCTGATGGTGGAGACGGATGGGAGAAGCACCTCCAAGGCTTCTCCTCTCTTTTCCCCCTCTCCAGACATCAGCTCCTGGGTCCCATTGAGAGGTGGGACCACATGGATGTGATCCAGCCATTCCTTGTGTCTAAGCCCACATCCTGATCCCATCTGCAAAGCTGCCTCTAGAGGTGTCCCTGGCAGGTCTCAGTCCTCCTGCAGATGGTCTGCCAGGACACCTGCTTCTGACAGGAATAGAAGAACTTTGGGGATGTTATCCCTGCTGGGAAAGGGGGTGCTAAGGACAAGGAAAAACTGGTTTGTTGTAAGTTGCTGGTAGGATGCCTCAGGACCATTTCTGACAATAGCCAAGGATGGAGACCTTTGGGAAACTGTGCTGACCAGAAAAGTGCATTTCAAAAAATACACTTTAAAAAAGTGTAGCTCTTAAAAAAGCTGGGAGAATGTCAGGCAGAAAGAGGGAAGAGCATCTAAGATGAAGCATCTGTGTGAGGAGGGGTAGCTGGAACAGGAGCAGATAAACAGACAGATAGGCAGAAGTGGAAGAACACAGTGGATGGATGAAAGTGTGTAACCACAGACAGAGGGACAGCAGGCTGGACGGGCACAGATGGAATGGAGGAAAGGAGGTGCGGAAGGACATGTGAGCAGTGTTGGGTGGATGGTTGGCTACTTGAATGGCTCTGGATGCAGATGGATGTTTGGATGATGAATGGATGGGCAGACAGATGACCAGGCACATGTGTGGATAGACTAATACACGTATCAGAGTTTCAGTAAGAATTCAAGCATCTTACTCAAGTTCTCTAACTTCTTCTATTGCATAAGGTAAAGAGGTTTTGTCTTCCCATTTCCTGTTGGCTCACACGACCATTGACTATCCTGTCCTTACACTTGGAATTCTGCTTATCAGAGACACTGGAGCTCTGACACTCACCACTGCACCACCCACCATCCTTGCATGGAGAAAGGCTCAGTGCAGTGATGGACCACCAGACCTGCCACCCTTGTCTGGCTCCTGCCTGCCTGATGCCTATTCCCAGAGAAGGATTGAGATCGGGGAAAGCTCTGGGATGCTCAGCTCTGCCTCTCAAGACTGTGGCTGAGAGCTTGTCCACAGCTGGTGCCTAAAGGACTATGTTGGGAAGGAAAAAAGTCACCTTGATTTATTTCCTTAAACACAGTACAAACACACTGGCATTCATCCAGAAGGGCTGAGGGAGCCATTCCTGGAAGACAGGTCTTTGAAAGCAATGCTCCTTTCCGAGGCAATGATTTAAGGTTCCTGATGAAGGAGAAACCCAAAGCACAGCTTCAAAGGAGGCATTTCTCCCAGCAGGGTTTGCTGGGGATCTCACTAGAGCAGAGGTAAGTCCTATGTTGTCCCTTGTCCCATGCCAGGTGTGGGAGTCCCACCCACCCACAGTGACCTGCAGATGTGTGACAGCCTTTTTGGGAAGGGGCACTATGGGGACAGCTCCCCTGGAATGCTGGAGAAGCCTGTCCTCCACTGAGAACAGCAGCTCTGCTGTAGGATGGGGATGAGCAGGGGTGACCAGAGCTCTACTGGGACCTCCACTTCCTGCAGGCTGGGAATGCACCCAGAGCTCCACAGCTCCCTTGAACAGGGAGGGAAGGAAGATTCATCCACACTCCTGGTCGCTGAGTCACTGGTAACCCACGGCATCAATGACCACGATGGTGCCTGTCCTGCAGGGCCAGCCCTTTTGGATGGATATCAACTGGTGACATGAGGGTCCTGGTGGAAGATTAGAGCTGGACAGGGAGGATAATTTGTTCTCCTGGAGGGTAACACAGCACTGGGACAGGTACCCACAGAGAGGGGGGATCCTCATCCATGGAGTTTGTCTGGGCTCTGTTGACAAAGCCATGGCAGATCTGGTCTTCTGCTGAGGACAGACCTTTTCCAAGTGGGACACTGGACCAGACACTTCCAAAGATTCCTTCCCAGCAACATAGATGTGATCACTGGCTAGAACTGACACTTCAAGATGCTGCCCTGCCCTGTCCTTACACCACCCTGCTGCTCCAAAGCATGCTGCCTTTTGAGTCAATTGACATCACAAGGCTGTGATGTCATCATGGAGGGGCTGTGATGCTGCACCCCAACCAGAAACAGCCTCTCTCATCCAAGCCCACTAAGGGTCACATCCTCTGCCAGGCACAGCATGGCTTATGACATGAAGCCCCAGACCTAGAAAGGAGCCATGGTGATGCATAATGTGAGAAATCACAGCTCTACCCACAGCTCTACCCACATTTGCAATCTCTGCAAAATTGCAGTGGAGGGAAGATGGGAATAAACATATAGAGCTTCTAGCTGTGGGATAAACATACAGAGTGTCTGTAATGAGCCTGGGGCAGCTGGGTGAAGTGAGCTGTGGGCTGCTTTGCTGCACTAGCAATGATGAGTGGCGCCTTTATAGGTCCTGCAACTGCAACAGGGACCAACAGGACAGCAGGCAGCAGTCCAGCAGAGAGATGTGGAGGGAAATTGAGACAAAGCAGCTGAGATGTGGAGCCCATGGAAACATATTTGATGCTTTCCAAACCCATCCAGCTGGAAATCCGCTAGAAACTTCATCCTCATTTTCCTCCTTCATGAAATCTTGACCTACATTGAAACTGGAAGGGCAATAGCACAAGGAAATCCTGCAAGAAAGGTGGGGACTGCCCTGGCATGCACTGTGCTAGGAAGGAGCACTTCCTAGCTTCTAGAACCTTCTATTTCCAGGGATGGGGACCTTCTATCTCCACTCCTGTGCTTTTGCTCCAGCTGAGGCTCCCACCCAGCCAGCATGGGCAGCTGCCAGGCATGGCAGGAATGCTGCTGAGCACTGGCATGTGTGGAGCCACAGATGTGGCACTGGGGGTCTGTGCCCAGACGCCCGAGGGGTCACTGGAACAGCGAGCAGAGGAAGTGGAGAGGATGGTTTGCATTCCTGGCAGCAGCACCCACCACAGCCTTTTAATGGGGGTCTTTCAGCCAGGGCCTGTGGCAAGACAACAACCAGCAGACACACAGAGGGCCAAAACCACCCTCACTGTCACAGTGATTTGCAGGCAGACTGGGACAAATATTGCCTCTGAGCGCTCTGCCGAAATGCACTGCAGGGCTGTGGCTTGTGTAAGCAGAGGATGAGCAAAAGAAGGGCACTGCAGCATTTCTGGGGAGAGGGATGAACACTGTGCTGGTCCTGCAGGTTCCACAGCCTCTGGCTCTTCCCTTCTTTTGCAGATGGTGAACCCAACACAGTGAGAAAGGCCAAGTCCCCACTTTCTCTGATGGGACATGGAGCACTTCTGCAGTGGGACAGAGCATTGCATACGTGTCTTTGGACAGAGGCCTTCACATCACCCCAGTGGCCTTCATGTGTCCCTCCCACAGCTGAGAAACCAGCCACAAATAATTCTCTCACCAACTAATTAACTGTCTCTGTACGGAGTAAATTCTACATTTAATATTTACACAGTGCCAGGGCTAGCCCAGAGCTTTCCAAGCATATAAACCAGAAGGGTCTTTCACTCTACAACTTCCCATGATAAATAAGATGGAGATGAGCAGGGAGCCCCACCGGACGGAGAGGGCAAAAGGACAAAGAGGTGACCTGATGAGCCTCTATGGGAAGATGTTCCTGGCCTTCCCTAGCCATGGGACAGGTTAGTGGCACAATCCTGTGGCCTCTCCCTTGCTTCCAGACCCATGCCCACTGGCCTCAGCAGCACCAGCTGTGTCCAAGGAATGCCAGTGGCTTCACACCCCCGTGCAGCCTGACAGCTCTTGAGGTCTGTCCTTCTTGAGATGAAGCATCCCCTGGCCATGGAGAGGGTTTCCTGACACCGGCTTCCCAAAGCACACTCCACTCTTGGTTTCACATCCATTCCCTGTGATGCCACTTGGTCTTTTCTTGCCAGCAGAAATCTTCCTTCAAGGAGAAGAAATTTCATGCTTAAGGAGGCACTTCTTCTGCAAGTGATTTAAAACTGGATATATCTTTGTAAGGAAACAAGCATAATTAAGTGTCATTGATGTAGCCAAAGATATGGACTGTTCCAAGTTAATTTTGTCCATTAATGAAGAGTTGCAGAAAGCAGAGACCGCATTTGTTTGCTCTACTTTGGTAAATCCCTGGAGTCAGCAGCTTTGCTCTTGACAAGAAAAAATAATTAGAAAGAAACTTTAATTAAGAGATAACAGATGGGTGCTAAAGGACTTGTACTCAATCACACCACGATAGCCTGGAAGCAGACCTTGGTTTGCTTCAGGAGTGTTGTGAAGGAGGGACTCGACCCCTCTGACATCCTTGGCTCAGGGCACGATCCAGGGCAGGAAAACCTCTTCCCTCAGCCTGGATGTGACCACAAAACATCCTCCCGTGGGTGTTGGCAAAGCCCTGATGCTCCTGCAGAAGTTCTGCTCCAGCTCTGCAACAGCTCACCTTTTGCCTCCCTCTGAAGCTGCCCCCCAAACCCAGCTGGGGATGTCCATTGCGTGGTGACAAGGGCCTGCATGGCCCTTCTAGCTGCTGACCTGCACAAGGCTGGTGCCTCTCCCATGAACCTTAATGCAACATCTTCTGAGCATAAAGGACACTTCTACCATCAAATGTTCCATTGACACAAATGATAATCCAACCTACAGGCTCCCTCCTGGACTTGATGTTCCAGCAGTGGGGAGGTGTGATGCCTGCCCTGCTATGAGCTTGACATGCCATTGCCCAGGCTGAGCTCCAGGTGACAGGAGCAGACAGGATGGCAATACCATCAGGATGGTGTCACTTGCATCAATCGTGCACAGGGGCCAGCAAGTGCAGTGACAGAGAATCATCACCCTGCTGGGGAGAAAACACAGTGCTAAACCCAGCAGGAAACCACACAACTCTGAAGCCACAGACCCACTGCTGGAAGCAGCACACACACAGTCTCACAGCAGAAGTGAGGGCCAAGTCCTTGCTACAGCACTGGCTCAGCCCATGGGATGCCCCAGCCCCCCATGTCTTTTGGGCTGTGGGCCAACGGGGAGCCCTGGCTGGCAGACATGGTGGGAGGGTGGGCAATGCTGCCTTAGCAGACAAGTAACTTAATTGTCATTTTTCTGCTTGTACCATATCATCAGACTGGCTGAATCAACAGCTTTAGTTTGGTCTGAGTGGGATCTCACCAGGGCAGAGGGTGTCTTCCTTGTGCCCTACTGTCTGTGTCTTGTCCTGGTACTGCTGCCTTTTCATCAGCCCCACAGTAGGACAGAGCTTCTCTAGCAGCTCTCTAGACCTGCCAAATCACATCAGCCCAGAGCTCCACACTGGCAGTGCTCCTGGCTGCAAGCCAGAAGGGCTCCATGTCAGAGGCAGCCTTGTTTTCCTGCATGCCGTCAAGCCCAGCTCTCGCTGGGAGTAGTAGGAGCTGTGCAGTGATGTGGTGCCCCAAGCATAACTTAATCCTTGTCATAGGGGTCAAGCAGAACTAAGAACAGCAACCAAATCCATCCTGCCTCTCTAACAGAGTCTCCTCAGCCATGCATGGCAGGAGACCACAAAGAAGGTGTCCTTTCCCATGATTTCAGGGTAGGAGTGAGCTCTATGTGCTAATGCTGCTGTTTTTGCTTTTCTATCTCACAGAATCACACAGAATCACAGAGTCGCTGGGTTGGAAGAGACCTTCAAGATCATCGAGTCTAACCCATGCCCTAACACCTCAACTAGATCATGGCACTGACTGCCACATCCAAACTCTTTTTAAACACATCCAGGGATGGTGACTCCACCATCTCCTCGGGCTGACTATTCCAGTACTTGATCACTCGTTCCATGAAAAACTTCTTCCTAATGTCCAGCCTGTATTTCCCTTGGCACAGCTTGAGACTCTGTCCTCTGGTTCTGTCAGTGCTGCCTGGAGAAAGAGACCAACCCCCACCTGACCACAGCCACCTCTCAGGAAGTTGTAGTGTGTGATGACGTCACCCCTGAGTTTCCTTTTCTCCAGGCCAAACACCCCCAGCCCCCTCAGTCGTTCCTCACAGGGCTTGTGTTCCAAGCCCGTCACAGCCTCGTTGCCTCCTCTGGACACGCTCAAATGTCTCAATGTCCTTCCCAAACTGAGGGCCCAGAACCCAGCAGCTCTACAGCAGAGAGGTCTGGATTGTTTTGGGCTGGTGATCTTGGCTTTTTAGGTTTTTCTACAGGAGGCTTTGTTCTTGCATCCCAGGAGGGGACCTGAGTTCATGTGTTGATCTTTTTGCCAGAAGGTCTTGGTAAGACCATCACTTGGATGTCTGTCCCAGCACTTCTGGTGCCTGGAACTCCAAGTGCTCTCCTTGCTGCAACTGGCTGAGCTGTGACACTGTTTTCATCCTAAGGCAAGGCTGGATGGGACATTGCCCGCTTGGCTTCCTTGCAGAGTCATCTTGAGATGACTCATCTTGAGGAAGTGCAGTCGCTTGGCACAGCAGCAACTCCTCCAGTTCCCTGCAACTACATCAGGCTGCCCCAGCATGTGGGGTGTTATGGAGGGAAATGTGTTGGAACACCAGAGGGAAGAGCACTAAGGGGAACCAGCACACAGCAGGAAAATCCCACCAATATCCTCCAAGCTGGGCTCACTTGAGCCTTCAACCTTCCCTGCCAAATGACCGGTGCTAGGACCATGGGTGAATTAGAAGCTTGTTTTTCGGTCCTGCTTTTTCATGCAGACAGGACAAATAACTCTAAGCCACAGAAGAGTGCTTAGATCAGGCTTTTCAATGCCGTTTAGGGGGAAATCAATACAATTCAGAATTAGGTGCCCAAATCGGAGCCGTAAACACAAGAAAAGCTCATTGTGGTCCGGCAATGGCTTGAAGATGCCTGTATTTCTCCAAACTGAGGTTTGGGGAGGGGGAGGTGAGGGCAGAACTGGATGGAGACATTGGTGCACCTCACTCCCTGCTGACCTCAACCTGCCTTTCCAGCCCGGTGCACAGCACATACCTGCCCATCCCTGTTTGCCAATGCCCACACTCGAGCCCTCAAATAGCAGCCTTGCTCCACTCAAATACACTGGGGGCGACCTCTGTTTGTTCATGTAGCAGCCCAGCTCCCACTTCACCCCACTCAGGGCTGCGGATCAGCATCAGGCATTGTGCAATGTTTTTTTATTAGCACAGAATTATGGAAGTCAGAGGCGTAAAAGACCTGTTGGGTCCCACTCAGTCCATCCTCCTTCTGCCAAGACAGTATTGGTCCCTGCAGCATATTTACTATTTCTCCAGTCTAATTTTACATACTGTACAATCTGTGCAGTGCCAAGTTACGATCCCTGTGTGAGAAGCAGAGCTCTCAATTTCCAGGCTCTTGGGTGTGTAAAATCAAAACCGCGATGCTAAATTAACTTTTTTTCCCCTTGCATTTAATCATTTAATAGCTCTAAAATTCAGCCCCTCAGGCTCTTTCTGTCTGTCTGTTGGCTTGGGTTCTGCCTGCTGTAGGCCAGTGGCTTTCACTTACAGATGTAATGCTCACGCCCCTGGGTGGATCGGCAGCAGCTGGGCTTGGAGCCGGGTGACTACAACTTAACACATGAACTTCTGTGCCTGAGGATGGAAAAACTCCTTTGCTTTTTTAAACACAGGTACAGGGGGTTCATCCTCCTCCTTATCGCTCAGCCCCACAAGGAGGAGGCACAGAGTGCACCACACACAGGGACAGGACTCAAAAGCATCACTGAGGCTGGACTGAGAAATCAACACAGGGCTGTAGCCTGTAGCATCAAGACATGAGGGACAGGACATTCCCTGGGGCTCACACTGCATTTCTCTCCACCTGTACATCCACTGGAGGTTACACCCCAGGGCTTGTTTCTTCCCAAAAGAGGGATTTCTTCCCCCTGCACCAACACCAAGATTTTCTTTGTGCACGTGGCTACAGAATAGCAGAGGAACTGAGCTGCTGCCAGGGCAGCACAGTGAAGAGGGTGGGAAGAACAGACACTGATAAATTGGGAAGCATTTTCCCAAGTTTGAGGTTTTTTTGACCCAGTCACCATCCCTTCTCCAAGTAAACCTGTATATCTGGAGTCCAGTGCTGCTTTGGAAACAGTATGAAAAAAAAGGCACTCATCTTCTCTCCCCTGTAGGGGCTGTACTAAGAACTAAGACAAGGCATCAGGATTTGCATTGGTAAGAACGAGATACTACATTTGCATTTGATGCCTTTCACTCTGAAGGGTCCTCAAGCAAAGCCAAGCCTGGAAAAGATCACTGGCATGTGCTGAGCCGTGTCACAGCCAGCAGAGCTGCAGCCCACCCATCACACAGAGCATCTGCTGGAGGGAAAGATGGGCACGTATCAGATCCATGGCACACTGGGAAGAGTGTTATTTACACCAGAGACACAAAATAAATTGCTGAGTGTAACTAATGGACTGCTACAGACCATACAATAGGACCCTAGGACAGAGCTCCTGGATCTTGAGCAGAGCTTGAAGACATCTCCAGCTTGGGGCTGAATGAGGACTGGGTCTCTGGATAAGGGCTGGAAAGTGTATCTGAACAATGGATGTCATGACTGCAGGATTGTGGTACCCAAATGGTTTTTGAGCTCCTCTTGGGGATCAGAATTATTCAGGAGCCCCATAAATCCACAGGCTATGTGAGTATTCACAAGTTACTGTGCAGTCAGAGAGCTATCAAAGGTGGCAGTGTCTACCTCTGAGGAAGTAGGAGAGACAGGGTTTTCTGCACACTACATGGAAGATCCCAGAAGCAATGAGAGAAGTGCTCAGTGCTTTGGGGCAGAAAGAGCTTTTGCATGCCTTCTTATGCAGATCATAGAATCATGGAATGGGTTGGAAGGGACCTCTGAAGATCGCTAATCCAACAGATGTGCACATCACGGAATCATAGATTGGATAAATCATGCTCATCTATCTGCAAAGCACAATGCAGAAGCTCAGAGGAGATCACACCACCTCAGCAGAGAGAAGCTTAAGACGAGGCCAGTGAGCTGGGAGCTTTCAGCAGGGCTGGTCCCATTCTCAGCAGCATCCCACAGTGCTTTCAGAGGAGGGAGCATGCAACTCCTTGAGGGGTTGTGGACTGAGCCAGTTCCTGCCTGGCCCTGCTCCCTTGTGGGTGCCCTAAGCACCAATGTCCAGGACCCTTTCCAAAACCTGTGAAGAAGATGCTCTTCATTAAGCAGCTGGGCATTTCCAAAGCAGTTCCCACTGGCTGGCTGGTGGCCTCATCATGCCAAACCCCCATGGCTTCATCATGCAGAGCCCCAAAAAACCATGCTGCGATTTCTATTGGATATTTGAGCCTCTCTGCTTCTAGAAATACATTCTCCTTCTCCTCCTCCCTCTCTTCCTCTTCAACACAGCCTTTTCCTGCCTGTCTACCCACTGCCTTTCCCTCTCCATACCACCTTTGTTGCCATCCATCTGACTAAACTCTCAGAAGCAGAGAGCAGTGCTGCTTTTGGGAGCCCCTTTGAGAGCATCTCCTAACCTCCAATTACTGTTCCTGCCATGTCAGAGAGACTTCAGTTTGGTGCAGGCTTTTTTTATTGCCTCTGTTTGGAATAATGAGCAAATGTTAGTTCAGGAGCAGACATTCATTCTTGAACCAATTGCGCATTATTTCCTAAATTTCAGCGTTTAAAAGCTCTAAGTGTCTTACTGCAAAACAACAGCTAAAAGGCCAGTTATGTTTCATTGACTGAAATACAAGTAAGTGTGCCCTGTTCTCTGGAGAGCTCTTGGGTTTGAAGCAGAAGATTTTAGGGAAGCATATTTTCTGAAAGTAAGACTATTCAGAAGCTTGCCGTGTCCAGAGCCCCAGCCATCTGAAGGCAGTACTGAATTACAACTATTATAAGTGCAAGAGATACTTGAAATCTGGAATTTCTGTAAAACGTTTTGAATTCAGGTTCTGAAGCATTTAAAGGACTTTAGAAAATATCTTTGGCTCCAAGTCAGCAAAGCACTTAGGCAAGGCCTTAACTTTGAGCATGTGTTTAAGTACCTTGCTGACTTGGGGCTTTTAACCCCAGCAAAAAGAAATCAAAGAGGAAAGAAAAGCCAAGGAAAAAAAATTCTGGTGTACATAGAAATCTCCAGACAAGCCAAAATAATAGAGGAATCTCCTCTGGAAAGTAAGAAAACAAAAAATAATAGTGACTTGCTTTAAAATTAAAGACTAGAGGAAGCTTTCTGGAGGAGGGTGGAGAAAGACTCCCAGAACAAATGGAGTATTTCAATGTAGCTTAACGCCAGCTTCACTCTCCTGCCTCTTCAACATCCAGAAATTATTTATTGCTGAAAAAAAATCCCAATCCAAACCCAAAACCTGCTTCCTCCTCCCATTTCCAGACGAAGTGCAATGGGAGAGAGGAAAATCTTGGCTTTGGCAGTGAAAAAAACATCTCTGAAATGAGTCGGCTGTGAGAGACAGTCTCCATCAGAAGGGAGGAAGAGGATAAAGGATGAAGGAGTGAGGGGTAGCAGTGAGGAGGAGGAAATTGCCCAGAGGCAGGAGCCTGCAAACAACCACGAGCACTGCCTGTGAGGGGGAATATGAGAAAGTCCTTAAGGAGACAAAATCAGTGCAAATCTATGCACGCATGCATGGAAAGCAGCTACAAGCAGCAAGCCGAACTCCCCTGACCTCCAGCTTGAGACTGTGAATAGAAAAACCGAGCACAGCAATAAGAGCATCCTGTGCAGCCCACCCAGGAAGAGCAGCAGCAGGAGAGTGGCCATGGGAGCGGGAATGGGACAGAGGAGATTCCCCCTGCTGCTCCAGGATCCGGTGCTTGCAGCCCCCCCGCAGCTCTGGCATGGCCAGGGCAGGCTCAGGGTGCCAAGAAGTTGAAAATGCTGCTCTGTGTCCACCACGTCAAAAGTCAAAATTTACAAATATTCTCTGTTAAAGAGGGAAAAAACCAAAACAGCCAAGTTCCTTCCTTCAGAAGGAAACCAAAGGTTTTAATTGTTTGGTTTTTTTAAAACTTCTATACTGAGTTGTACAAAAGGCTTTGCAAAAAATTTGGTTTTCTAAGGGGAAGGGGGTGTCAATTCAAAGTGAAGAACCTAACCATTTCTGAAAAATACCAAAAAGACAAATTGCTGTCTTTCTTTCCCCTACGCTTCATTTCTTTTTTATCTCCCCTGACAGAGAAGTATGATTTTGTAAAACATTTGGATGTTGATGGGACTTAATATCCAACAGAAAACTGCTCCCTTGAGGATTCTCCCCATCAGCTTTGCCCAGGGCAGACTGTCAGCTTTGCTCCCTGATGGAGATGCCCTCATGGGAAGCACAGGATTCCAGCACAGGGGATGGAGGCAGTTCTTCCTCAGCACTCACACTCTCACAGTGCCTGCAGCCCCCAGGGATGGCTGCCCTGTCATCCACTGCTTTGTGCTGACACCCAGCAAGATGTGGCTCCTGCCAAAAGGATCTGACAACACAAATGAGTGAGATAAATGAGGGGAGTGTTGTACTCCCTATCTTACACATGGAGAGGAAGTCCCCAAAGCAGATAAAATGACTGGCCCAGGGGAGTTGTTTTCATGAGAGCTGGGCTCTGGTTTTCCTCCTTCCCTGTGATCCTATGACACCTGGTACATTGACACCAGGGTTTGGTCGGGCTCTCTTGACCCTGCTGAAATACAAAACCACAAAGCACGGAATTAACTTCAGCTAGTGCCTTTTTATCCACCTGGGAGCCCTGTGTGGCCCTCGGGAAGGCAGCACTCGGGCACTGCAGGGATGGCCTGTGGGGCTGTGAAACAGCTGCTGCTGTGCACACCAGTGACTCCCTCTGAGGCACCAAAGCAAAAAAGCCTTCCATAAATACTGGTTACACTAAAAAACTCCTCAGGGCTAAGCTAGTTAAGAAAAATGGCACAAACTCACTGGAGGAAGGAAAACACAATTAAATCACCCAACAGCCCACATCCACTAATCCCTTGTGCTACCAGGGTTGACTTGAAGGTCTCTGCCTGCTGACATGCACTTCCCACCCCTCATCCAGCCCTGGCGCTGCTTTTCCAGGATCCTGGCAAGGTGTCTGTGCACACATGTTGTGTGGGAAGGGAAGGCCCCCACAGTCCCAGCACACAGCCACAGCCCAGCACGCTGTGGGGCTCTGGGCTGTGCAGGGACCAGCCTGGGAGCTGCTGCCCCGTGCCACAGCACGAATTAAAGGCACTGAATGTTTCCAGGAGGGTTCAGTACTCACCAGGCTGGGAGGCACATCTGCAACACCAGGTAACAGCATTAAAGGAGCTGTGAGTGCTCATGGTGGCTCTCACTGTGAGGTTCTTCACTCTGGAGCTGTGATTTAGGGCAGGATGAAGAATGTGAAGGGATTAAATCTGTCTACCTAAATCCTAAAATTTTCCTTCTGGGTTTGCATCCCAAAGTCCTTCTCATAGATCAATAGGAGGATGCTCAGGCCCACCTCTCTGGAGCTGCCAAGAATAAAATTGCAAAAATATGGGGAAAGAAATGCATCATGCATACAAAAACCCATGGACTCAGAGAGCTCAGTGGAATAGACTTGCCCAGTTTACAGAGTGAGAGGGTTCACTAACACAGAGGTAGGGCTGTCCACTGGGTATCTTGCTCAGATGGGGCAGACACTTCCACTTTAAAGTGCTGATCCAACCCTGCAACGTGCTCCAAATTTCCTGTGAGGTAAGGCACATCCCACTGCTTAAACAGCACTTCTTATTAGCCCAGAGGTGAACTGACCCTGCTGCCATGCAATAGACATGAACAGCACCTTTGATAAGGCTGAGTCAAGCTAAGGCAATGTCAATCACCAGAAAATAAATAAATAAATAAACTAAAAAAAACAAAAAAAAAAAAAAATTAGAGTGGAAAAATCCAAGAAATTTTAAAAACCCCAACCTTGCACAGACATACAGACAGATGTTTCCTCTACAATGACAGCTTCCAAAGTCTTATGTTGCTACCATTCCCCCTGGGATTTTCCTTTCTGTCTACCATGCTGCCAATGCAGCAGATAGGTAACTTTTGAAGAGCACCAACCAGCAGCGTGGAAATAGCTGCAGTGATTATACTGCAACACTTCACTGCTTCCCTGAGCTGCAGCTCCCTCCTCCACTGTTGGAAGTACAATCAATGCTAATTAATTAAGGGCCAGAGCCTGCCAACCATGGTCACACCAACTTCAGTGCTGCTTCCTGAATATTCAGGGCTCACACTCCATAAAAGCAAGGATCAGCCTCTAGCAGCTCGGGTTGAGAACAACAGAAGCTCTCTTTGCAAACCAGGAGGGATGGACGGGCACGTCTGTGCCAGAGCTGAGAGCTGCAGGAGTTGTCTGAGCTGGGGCAGACCCCAGTGAGCTGCAGCTGTAAATCAGCAGTGAGGCATCCTGCAGGCATCCCTAAAGGCTCTCTGCCAACAGCAACCACAGAGCTGGCACAGCTCTTACACCCAGCCAAGGCTAAGAGGAGGGGGCTTGTGTGGGGCAGGAGACAGAGCACGAGCACCCTCCAAAACCAAGGAGGAGCAAAGTCCTCTGTCTTAGTGCCCAAAATTATGTGCCCTGTGGTGCTGGGAGAGAGGAAAGCAAGGGCTGGGTGTTAAGGGACAAAGATGGGGAGGTTCCTTGAGAGCAAAGGAGACAGGGAAGAGTCCCAGGAGAGTGAATGGACTTCACTGGAGCACCAGTGGAACAGTACTGGAGCTCACTAGAAGGTGAGCCTGTGGCCATGGTTCCTGACCGTGCCAGAGGGCTTCTGTGATGCTCAAACTGAGGAGGTACTAGTGGGAAATCCAAGCTCCTGATCTGCCCCTCCACTATGCCACTCTGAGGGACCCTCACACAGTGGAAAAACACAAGATCCTATGCTTTCCACCACAAAAGTAAAACTACTTTTCAAGTCTGCTGAGCACAGGAATTGTGCCATGAATATGACCACCAGGCTCATGCCTTGCTACATCCCATGTAATGCTACATGCCCTCCCAAAAACAGGAGTTTCTGCAAGGCTCCACAGCCTCCCCCCACTCCTCAGCAGCATCACTGGATTTTCATCACTTTGCACCCAGTCTCTCCAGCTGTCCTGGCAGCTGGCACAGGTTGTGGCAGGTCTCCAGGCTTACAATTGGAGGCTTACATGGGAGGCTTCCCATGGAAAATCACAGGAGAGGACTAGACAGACAGACATTAGCTTCTGGATTTAATCACTCTCACTCCCATGTGCCTCAGTTTCTCCCTTGCACAGCATCCAGTCAGCTGGAGCTACCACACCACAGTGCAGACAAGCCACAAACTCAGTGGAGTTCAACCTGCCAGGGCTTGTGGTTTGGCTGGAGTCAGAGGCTCTCTGTGACTCATCCTACAAAGCCTCAAGTTCATGGCTATGGAGGGAGAATCCCATTGAGAGCACTCCAGGCCCAGTTTACACTCCCCCTGGGAGTGGATTTGTGCATGAACAATGCAGATGATGAGCAGAGCTCATCCACCTGGTTGGAGAAGATCCTCACTTGGATGGATGGATGGATGAATGGATGTGGGGCTAAGGAGGACAAGCTCCCAGCAGTGGAGCTGTGTGTACTCTGCACCACCCCAGTGCTCAGCTGGTGATGCTGTTGTGGCCTTGCCTTCAGGCCACTCACACCAGGATGAGACCCTGTTCCCCTTCTGAAGCTCTGTTACCTCCGTGAAGGATGCTCATCAACTTCCTCGGTTTTATTTCAGTTTGGATGCTGGAGGCAGCAGGTGTAGGGCCCCTGTGAGTGGCAGAGACCAGCTGAGCATGGAGTGGACCTTTCTCCAGAGAACAGAAGTGCCCTTTGGAGGAGCAGAGCCTCCATTCCCCACCATCCCTCTGTTTTTCAGCAGCACACTCAAGGCCTGAACATCAGAAATGCATGCACTTGTGCACACACCTCACTACACCTCAGCAAATCCAGCAGGAACCAAGCAAAATGGGCCACATGCTGCAGGCCTGCTTTAGCTTCTGCATCCCAGTTAATCCCTCAGCGTGATGGTGCCAGCTCTCCTCTGCCTACAAATCACAGAGGTCTTGGCTGGCAGAAATCCCACAGGCTCCCAGCCTTGCAGGTCAATGTTTTCTAGCATCAGCTCTGTAGACCTCTGGCTGCTTTGCAAAGCTCCAGAATGGATAACTAAGAAGAGCCTGGCTACTGGCAGATGACTTAAATCTGCTAACAGGGGTCTGCCTGGGGGGCAACGCTGCAGGCTTTGCAAACTAAAAAAGCTAGGAAGGTCAAGTGTGTTGAACCTGGGATGAAAGGCGCTACCTTTCCATCAACTGTGTGCACCCTGAGGTGAGGCTTTGCCCCATCCATAGGAAATTTTGAACTGAGAAGTGGATGTGTCTTGCCAGGGACTCTCCCTGCACAAAGGTGCATGCAACTGTGTACAGAGAATATTTTATGCCCTTCCTCTTGTCTCTTAAGCAGAGACAAAGGCTGTTTTATGCTCATGCTGTGAATCACACCCACAAATCCCTTTCCCCAGCACCAGCCTCCCCAGTATGGCTCTAATCAAGGGAAGGCAGTGCAATGAGGCTGCAGACTGCTCGCCTTCAATTAGCACCTGCTAACAGCTGAGCCTATATAGCAGTCCTTTCCAGCAAATTGTACACCAAAAGATCAATGGTTCATGCAGGACTAATACTGCTGTAACCCCTCCTGCCTCCATCACTGTCAATTGCCTTGTGGTTTCACTTCACTTCTCCACCTGATGGGCCTTCCTGGAGCAGCCATTACAAGGTGACACACATCGCTTTTCCCCTCTGTAACGAGCCTGCCACAGCCCCTCCTCAATCCTTCTTCTCTTTCTCCTTTTAATATGCCACAATTATATTGGCTTCTCTGCATGGATCCACCCCATTTAGTGCTGCCCAAGACCACTTATCCTGAAAGATGCTCTTTTCATCCACAGCACAGACTGCACATCTTGCAAGTTGTTCTGTGTACTTTTTACACTCCAACATCTCCTGGCCTGATTAAGAATCTGGTATTTCCCTTTCTGCAGAAGCACAATGTCTAATCAGAGAAATTAACCCCACCAAGGATTTCAATAACAGAGGCTTGTGGATGTTGTGTCCCAGCATCTGCACTACTGAACATGCTTCAAGGTATCTTTGCTCAGTTCTCACCCCAGAAAATCCTGAGGAAGCAGAGATGATGGTGTTTGTACTCAACATCTTGCTGTGCCTGTGTTCCCATTATCCAGGGCTTTGCTTGTTCCCAGATGTGTCACAGGTGGGCTGAAGAGAGCAGCGAGTGATTCCATGCCCAGCTCTACAGATGGATGTGCAGGACCTGAATGTCTCAGCCTTTCCTGACCTTTTGGTCCTGGGTTCTGCTGCACACGGCTACTTTGTGATGTCCTGGGGATGATTGGTAGCACGCACTGCTGAGGCTGTGGGCTCCTACACATGGTGCCCAGAGCTGCCCCCAGGGCTGCCACATTTTGCTCTTTGAGCTTGACTGGAAGTTGGCCTAGCAGAGTATCCAGGACTTCAAAAACTGGAAACCCTTCAAATGGGAAAAATAATGAATGGTACCTGCAGTCCAAGTTCTGTTGGACACATGGGCTGGTGGGAGCAGGCTGCTCTGGAAATGAGATACCTGGTTCACTGGGATGGCCACATGTGACTTCCAAGGTGAGACCTTTCCAAGCTTTTGGACGCTAATTGAAGCCAAATCCCTGAAGCACTAAAGGTTTCCACTCCACCTGTCACAGTTTTATGTGATCTTCCATTTCTGGAAGCCTTTGAGAATGTGAAGAAAGGATGAGGTTTGCTTCCTCTCTCACCAAAAGGAGCTCAGTGCTAGGACAGGACACAGCCCTTCTTCAGCAGTCAGTGCTCACGTGAAGAACAAGGCCTATGGCTATTCCCTCAGCTTCCTAAGGTCTGAAAATCTGTGCAAATGAGATTTTGGCTTCTATCAGCCTTTGAGGGCTCCCAGCTGCTGTGGCAATGTGTCTATTTACCACTACGTGTCAGCAGAGGAAGCCACGCTCCTGCTCCATACAGCAGGATGATGCCATGCCAAGAAGGAAACCCAAACCTTTCCTCACAGCCTCTCCTCAACAAGCAGGCCTTGCTCAGCACTGGGTTTCAACCAGGATTTATTTGCAAGGACTCTCTGGCTTATGTAGATGAACCACAAATTTAGTGCTGCCCCCTCTTCCACAGCGTGGCAGGTCCTGCCCCTGCCCCAGGGGCTGTGGCAGCATTGCCCTGTGCTGGCAGTAATCCTCCACATGAAGCTTCTCTAGATGTCTGGGTGGACTACAAATCCCATTCCTCCTCCTGCGTTGCCTGTTGATGTGTAATGAAGCCTAAGAGACTACTGAGACATGTTTTTCCTTAACACTGGCAGAACTAATGAGTCCTGGCAGACTGTGATCCTCCTGGCAGTTTCTTCTTCTCACTACAGATATGAACTCTTTTCACCAGTTTTGTGGGATCACAGGCTTGTACAAAGCCTGACAGATCCGCACTCTAAAGCTGTGTTTTCTTTTTTCTTTTATGTCTTTGATTCTTTTACAGATTTGTGATCTGCTTCAATACACAGGACCTATTTTTGGGAAGGGCTCCTTTTTTTGCTAGCATCACAGATATTGCCAGCTAAGTTTCCTTCCAAGCTCTTGGATGGCTCACGTGGGTCAGATCTCCACTTTACTCCAGAACTTCATCAGCTCCATTCCAAACAACTACTTCCATTTCCAGAAAGTGGCAAATTCAGTTCCTGTGACTCCAGACAGAACTGTACATGGAAAGCAGGCAGCTTCTTTGCAATGTCCACCAACTCTGGTAACTTGCAAAAAGCAAGACTTCAAAGCCCTGAACCATCAAGCTGTGTTTCCTCTCACCTAAGTGCCAGTCCCTCTATTTTTCTTCCCATCCTTCCCTTCTCTCCCCCACTTGCACTTCAAGAACATCTCACCTCCTGCATCCAACAGCACTTAGCACAACGGGAGATCAGGCTTACTGCTGACCTGTGGCTATTTTTCACACACAGGTAAGAGCTGTGAGCTCTCCAATCCCTGTCTGGCAGGCAGGAGCCGTGCTCCCACAGTGTGTCCCAGCAGGACAGGCCCCACTGCGCCGTTCTGCAGCGACTTTCTGCAGCGCAGAATTAACAGACAACGCGTGTAAACGAACCCTCCTGATTGCCCAGCTCCAAGGAGGGACCAGCAAGCCTGGGATGTGCTCCCAACAGGGCTATCCTGCATTGCTGGCTGGACCCCCGTGGGAAGCTCGGCTCTGGGACTGGTGGAGTGATGAGGCAGTGGGCAAGAAAGCAGAGGCACTAAAAATAGGCTGTTTGCGGTAGGGGCTGACCACATTTATTAGCCAGCCTCTGCTCTGGCTGACCACAAGGTCAGCTGCCTAGAGCTTGGCCGTAATTCACTCTGAGTCTGGGCAGGAAATCTACTTGAGCTCAGGGGGATGTCCAGTAATAGAAAAAGTTGTTCCAGGACCTTGGGCTGTTTTTGCAGTTTTCTTTTATTTTGCAGGCAGAGAACCTTTCAGGAGATGCATCTTGTGGTGGAAAAAAAAAAGAAAAATAAAGCCAGGTGCTCATGGACAGAGAGAAAGGTAGAAATGGAAAGGGGAGCATGCAGATGTTTGGGCCTGTTTGAGTCTGAGGTTCTTCTTGGACAGGCTCACCTTCACCAGGGAAGATCAGAGCAACAAAGGGGACTCCAGACAGCCTAACAGTGTGCAGCAGAGCCTCATAGGTTGTGGTGGGGGTGTCCCTGCAGGTGGGGTTGCTGTCTCTTCTGCTTCCCTGCAGCTGTGGGTTGGCAGGGAAGATGGGGAGGCAGTGGGAAAACCATCACAGTAATGAATGCTCAAGGGTGGAGATGATGGACCTTCCTTGGAAAGGCATCAGAGGGCAGCTGGAATTACAGCCAGGTTGTACCTCTGGCCAGCACGGGATGGGCCAGCAGACTGTCCCCCAGCAGGTGCAGTAATCCCACTAGGATGATGCAGGCTCCCAGTGGATGGCCACGAGCCTGGGCTAGCTTAGCTGTGAGCAGCAAGGCAGAGGAGGCAAAGAGCAGATGCCTGCCCTTGAACGGCAGCCTTCAGAATGATTTAAGGAGGCTCTGCTGAATGGGGCTGCAGTTTGGAGTGAGGCTGGTATTTCCAGCCAGCTGGATAATGAGAGCATCCAGAGTTATAACAGGAAGGATTAAAAAATGTAATTGCTAATGGGGAATTGATTGTTAATGGGGAATCATCATTGCAGGAGGGTGTTCCCAGTGTGGCCCCGCAGGGATCTGTTCTTGGCCAATTGCTAATCACTCGTCTTATCAATTATCTTGAAGGCAACATAAAACTGTTGCTGGCAAAGTTTGCCTGTGACACAAGGGCTGATGTATATAATGGAAAGGATGAGTCCATCACACACAGAGTCCAGAGCAGTTAATAGATGAGCCTTCCCTCAGCAGGAGCATGTGTTTTATGCAGCCAAACACAAGTGCATTCATCTCCAGTGGAGGAATGTAGGTCAGACTCACAGAATGCAGGATGGTGTCCTGGAGAGGACAACACCAAGAAGGCCTTGTCAGGAGCTACTTGGAGATAAAGTGCCAGTGCTGAGAGCAAAACTTTGCCAGGGGCAAAAGGAGGTGTCATGGGAGGTAGAATGTGCTATGTAATAAGACATAGCTTTTTCCTGAACTGGCCCCAACCTGAGCTGGGAAGGAGGCACCATCTCCAGCCTCCCAGCAGGCATCTCTGCACACACAGTCAGTCCCTTTGACCTTGCCTGCCCCAGCAACTGCCTGTGCCCTGGCAATTACAAAAATTCCAGATCACTCTGTTGCACATGCAACTCACCCTGGGGAATGTGTGCAGAAACAAACAACAAATGACAGATGTTTGTCATGTCACTTAATGCATGACTGAAGGACACTGTGATAGTGCTGCGAGGAGAGGAGAGGGAGAGGGAGAGGGAGAGGAGAGGAAGAGGAGAGGGACAGGAGATACTTCAAGTATAGTTCTGAATGTATATTTGTAGATAGCACTCCTGCAGAGCCATCTTAGGTTGGATGCACAAGGCCACCCCATCACACCTGTTGAATCCAGGCACCTCAACTCAACTGCATTTGCACAACAACCAAAACCCACACAGATGTCTACAAACAAAACAGACAGCCCGGTGTGAAACCCGTACAGACCATCTCCTACACAATAAATGCAGAGAAAACCTCCAAAATCAAAATGTCGAGTTTAAGCATGCCAGGCAGATGGCATTCCCTGGCATGGGCTGATTTATATGGAGGAAGCAGAGTCCAGAAAGAGCTGGTCACATCCCTGTCAGCCAAAAAATGCAACATAGACAAGGCTGGGCAATTCTAGAAGGGGAAAGAGGTTTTCCTATCTACAGCTGGTTTCTATTTGAAAAGCCAATTTGCATGGCTTTGCTGTGCATTTTGAAGGCTATTTACTGGTGCAGGCTTTGTCATTGCAGCAGCATTTCTAACAAGGTATGTGCAAACTGGAGGCCCCGGGAAGCTTTGCAGCAGAACCAACTGCAAAAGATTAGTCAGGGCTTAAGAGAGCGAGAAAAAAGGGAGAGTAATGAAACAAAATCTCTCTTTTCCTCAGCTGAGGAATGATGGGGGCTAATTGCTTGTTGCTGGTGAGGAAGACAGGAGATGGGAGCTTCTGCTCCCATCAATAAATTAACCCCGGTATGTGGCATCTGAAGTGCATTCATTTCCAGAGCCTTTTATCTCTCTGTCTCCTCTCCTGGGTGAAAACATAATTATTGTTTAAACATGAGTTAATTCAGCAAGGTGAGGATCAATAAAGCAGAATTACTCCCCTTTTAAAAGCAAAGAAATCTCAATCTGGGACAGATGTGGACATAACTCCGGCAGAGCTGATGGATGGGGAAGACACCTTGGTCACAGCAGGAGACTGGGGAAGCAGAGCTGCCTCTTTCCAGGACTGCTGTAGACATTTGGTTTAATAAGAACAGGTAAGTCCAGCAACAGGCAGTCACAGCATTCAGTACCAAAAGCTGGAATCACCCATGCATGTACACCTTGTAGCCTGACATGTGGTTAGGTATCTCCACCACGTACACACTTCCCACGAAAGAGCTTGGGTTAAACCCCAAAGTTTGTGCTGTGACCTCTCCCAGACCTTTGAAGGCACCCAGACCCTGCTAGGGAGGAGGCCCCTGCACTGCAGGGATCCCCAGCAGCTCTGCTCTCACACAGTGGAGACCTTGGACAGCCAAAGGTGTGAGTGTCACAGCAGACAGCATCGCATCCCTGCTCTGCTCAGCTTTCCCCACCACCTTCCGCCATTCTGAAATAAATTGGCAGCAACCACTGCCTGGAGAACAAAACACAGGAAGGAAAACAGCTATCCAAAATAATGGGAAGTTGATTAGAGGGATGGAATACCTCTTCTATGAGGAAAGGCTAAAATACTTGGTATTCTTCAGCCTAGAGAAGAGAAGGCTCTGGGGTGACCTTATAGCACTGTCCAGTACATAAAGGGGTACAAGAGGCCTGGGGAGGGACTTCTCACAAGGACATGCAGAGACAGGACAAGGGATAATGGCTTTAAACTGAAAGAGAGCAGGTTTAGATTAGGTATCAGGAATAAATCCTTCACTGTGAAGATGGGAGGGTTGAAGAATAAATCCTTCACTGTGACTGGTGAAGATTGCTCAGAGAAGCTGTGGATGTCCCATCCCTGGAAGTGTTCATGGCCAGATTGGATGTGGCTTTATGCAGACTGGTCTAGTAAAGGCATTGCTGTCCATGGCAGGGGAATTGGAGCTTGGTGATCTTTAAGGTCCCTTCCAACTTAAACCATTCTGTGATTCCTTAAGGAGGGCACAAGGCTCTCCCCTTCTCTCACAGGTTTTCACCCTGTTCTGCCTCCTGTGTGCTCTCCCATTCTTCCTGTAGCTCCTGTCCATCCCTCCGTGCCAGCTGGATCTGTGCAGATGGGGACAGCCCTGTGGCTGTCCAGGGCAATGCCCATCTCTGCAGGCAGGTTGGCTCAATCTGGCAGCCCCATCCAAAGCTGCTTATTCCTGCACTGGGGATGACTGTCCTGGACACCCTCTTCCATTGCCCCTCTGCCTTTCCCTGCAGCAGGACACCCCAAACCCACTGCCAGAGCCAGAACATCAGTGCCAGCCTCCGAGCATCCCTCTGGGGCTGCCCTGCTGCACGTCTCTGTCTCCCACCACCCAGTGCCCACCCCTGTGGGAAGTTGCAGTCCCCAGCTGTGTGATGCACATGAAACCTGAGCAACCTGCCAAGGATGCAAAGCAAGGGAGCTCTGTCACCCCAAAGGTCACAGGAACCCCAAATCCATGGACCTCTGAGCCCCTCCACTCCTTTCCCCCAGCACTGGGGACCATCCCAGGCTTCCACATCCCAGACCGATGCTCTGCCAGCTCCAAGGAGGACGAAAGGTGAGCAGCAGAAGGGTTAATACATGAACAGCCTCACCTTCACCAAGCCCGATGCTGCTTTTATTAATTCATGTGGCACTTTGCAGGACGCTCCAGTAATCACCGCGGTGCTATGAGAGCCAGGAGAGGGTGGCCAGGCTCCCTCCGCCGCGCTCATGCTCACTTAACAGCTTGTCACATCCTCCTCACTCAAGTATTCAGTGCTAATGCATCTCTTAGAGTGCTTCATGAGCTATTAAAGTCGAACGTGCCTCAAGTGCTTGATAAATGGACTCTATGCCAGCATCTTCCCCCCACTCCACGGGGTGCCTGCCACCAGTGGGATTAATCCATCCTCCTACCCCATTCCCGCGGTGCTGTTCCAGCCCGAGTGTCCAGCTGGGGGGGGATGAGCTCTGGGGTTGTCTGGCGAGGAGAGGCTGCAGCAGGGCAGGGGGTGAGCTCTGGGTG
>VWZP01001296.1:116517-155704 GCA_013396995.1 Dicaeum eximium | reverse complement strand
GCGGGGGGGTTGGTTGGTGCGTTACACCTGCTGCTCCAAAGCTCCTGCCCAGAGCATACCTCAGTGTTCCAGAGAGGTGCTCAGGAGGGACATACAGTGCCTCTGGGGAACAGATTGAGGACACTCATGAAGGTGTCCTGCTATCTTGTAAGTAATTTTCTGACCCTGTATCCTTTTCTTGTCCCCCAGGGAAGCTGCTACAGATGGGAAGAGCCCCGCCTCACTCCTCACACCTCATTCAGGCACTTGATGCATACAGGCCTCAGCATCTTCAGTTTTGGGTTGGTACCCCAGAAACCTCCCTTGCAAACACAGCAGGCAAGGGAAACAGGAGGGACACGGGAGGCTACGCTGCCAAACCCCTGAATCCTGCTGCATCACGGAGCAGAACGTGGCAGTCGCTGCAGCTCTGCACCAGCCATCAGTGGCAAAATGTGTGGTACTGCTCACTGGTGAGAAGCAGCATTTGTTCTTCTCTATACAACACAAACCGAGTGTGTGCAACCCTGAAGTACCTGGCACTTCACCTGGTGTTTTGTGCGCCTCCCTGTGTAACAGGTCTAGGCTGCTACTCCTACAGGGCAGCAGGAAGCAGCATGGTGCATTCAAAGGATGCTCTGGCAATCCCATTGCCAGGTCCTTTAAAGCTTCCCAGGTAAAAGCTCTGTCCGTGTCCAGGGAGTGGCTGTCCCCATGCAACCGGAATGTGTTGCCAAACCCTGGCTGCTTTGTGTCCAACCTGGAAGCTCGTGGCAATGTAACCCCCCCCAAATGGATTTAGGGTAGCTCAGTGGGTACTCTGGCTGGGTTCCTCAATTTCACAGAGTCCAAGGATGCATAAATGTCTTTACCGGAGTTAATCAGCAAAATTCCCCTCTAAGATTTTCTAAAAGCAACTACAGACAGGCTGCCAGGAAAAGCAGTGAATTCTGGAGGTTCCCCACATTGTCCTATTTTTGCAGAGCTAAACTCCACACCAGGACTCAACCATCCCTCATAACCTTCCTGCTCCTGCCTAGACCCAGGACCATGTGTCGCTCTTCCGGCTCCCAATGCCACCAGTGACTCTAAAGCCACCCTGAAAATAAGCCCTGCCAGCCTGGAGAGATGTGAGGTAGTGGTGGGCACAGATGTGTGGTGGCAATGGGGATTAAGTCACCCCAAGGAGGTGAGAGCAGATGATGCATCATCCGTCATTGTGATGGGGCCGAGAGTCATGGAGCTGTCAGGGGTGATCGGAGTTCGGAGCTGTCAGGCTGGTGCTTCCTCCCAGCTCTTCATCCTTTCATGGGTGGGCAAAGGGGTCCAAAGCAGTAGGGACACAGAGAGCTGTGGGCAGGGCAAGGGGCATCAGCAGAGGGAGATGCAGGATGCCCAAACCCCACAGTGATGGGCCGGAGGGGACGCTTGTCATGGAGAGAAGCGGTAACATGCACAGAAATAATATCAGGCACACCTGGAGGTTGCAACCAGATTCCTCCAGGAGAGAGGCTGGAGGAACAGCATTGGCACTTTTCAGGACCCCCAGGGCCTGGGAGGTGTGAAGGACTCACCCTGCTGGCTGTGCCTCTGGGCATACACCACCACCACCGCGGCGAGCACCACGCAGCAGGCTGACGGGACAGGGTTAGCCATCTGTGGAAGCAAACACAGGCAGGAGCAGTCAGGGTTTGCTCCCAGTGCTGAGAGCCCCCAGCAATGGGACTGCAAGGAGATGGCTGTAAAACCAGCTCCATCACAGCCAAGGAGACATTCACTGCAAAATGAGGCATTTTGCTGGTGCACGCTTCATCACTTAGCCTGTGGCACTTTCCATAGGAGGTGTCTGGAGGGGATGATATGCCTTGCACAAATACTCTATCTTCTCCATCTTTTTTTCAACATTTTCATTAGGAAAGCCAGCCCCTGGCTACCTGCAAATGGGTTGCAGAGGGGTTTTGAGGAGATGGGAGCACAGCCAGGTAGTTCACAGCAGCTGTTGGTGCTGAGGATGCGCAAGATGTTGATCTCAGCAGAGACCTCAGCCTCAGCCACCTGCATCAATATCGTGCTGGGCTACAGTTGTCCCCCACTTCTCTGGGCTGGGAGAGGGGCAGAGGCTACTCTGTCCTGGTGAGCTGTGCCTCGTCCCAGGGGATGCTGTGGTGCAGGGAGGTGTGGAGGGGGTGACAGCTAAGAAAGCAGGTGATGAAGGCATCCTGTTTGCACCAAAAAGCCCCCCCAGGAGTGGACACATGGCAGCAATAACCACAAGGATACCTTGCACAGCCCTGCCAGGCTGGAGATGCCCAAGCTCTCATTTTCATGCAGCCAGGGCTGGTAGAGGAGACCAGAGCCAGGAGGGAGCTGCTGGGGACAGCAATGGGGATGCCGGCCCACCCACCAGGAAGTAAATTGCACCATGCATGAAAAGCAAATTGCACCTTCAAAACCATTTAAGCCTCTCTAATCTCCAGTGCCATATCGGTAACGTGCGCAGGATTGCCTTTTAATCTAGAACATGAGTATGGGCTCATTAGCCAGATGGCATCCATTTAAACCTAAATAAAGGGGGAGCTCTATTGGCGAGAGAAAAAAAACCCAGCAAAACATATTCCATTACCCAATGCGACTGTTGCAGGAGCCCAGATGGCCTCGGGTTCACAGCAAGCCTTTGCAGGGCTGCAGGGGAAGGCAACAGCCCCTGGGTGGGATTTCATGAGCAGATTTTGGGGTGCAGCTGGGCCAGCCTGACCTCAAATGTCTCTTAGGGTTGCCCCCATCCCTGTTTGGGGAGATAGTGGGTCTGAAGAGGATGAGCCTGGAGATGAGCAGAGAAGGGATCCATGTCCTTTGCTACTGATCTTTCAGTGCTGGCTTTGGGCTGGCAGCAAGAGCCATTCCCAGCATGCTGGTGCTGCAGAGCATGGACATGCAAGCTCCAGACCCCACTGCCAGGCCTCACGGGTCACCTTGAGCAAATCACTCTCACTGCCTTCCCTGTGCCTCAGTTTCCCCATCTGTGAAACAGAGATAATGAAGGTGACCTTCCTCTGAAAGCTCTAAGTGCTAATTACAACCTCCTTATCACTCACTCTTCTTCTTCCCTCCGGCTTGTCTAGTGCCTGCTCTCCACTGCCTTTTCCATGCATCCCCTCTGTGCCCAGCATGGCTCCCTGACTGCCACCCTACCTATGCTCCAGCTGCCATCACAAGTGGCACCTCAGGGAGTGCGTGATAGCTGGAACTGAGGCAGGTGGTAATGCCACATCCTGGGGCAATGCTGGCAGCAGCTTGGACAGCACCTGCAACCAGGAGCCAACTCTCCCCATTTACAGTCAAATTTACTTTCCACTGATGATTCCTTTTCTACACCCCTGGGGTTGATGGCTGCACCAGCACTTGAAACAGGAGAGGAACCAGGGGCCACAGCCTCCCTTCACCACAGTCCAGATATCTCCAGCTAGTGCAGCCATCCCATTTCTGGGGACAATGGCAATGACAGGAGGTAGGACAGGACTCCCCAGCAACCAGCCTGCTCTTTGACAAATGTGAGATCTCCTTGATGTAGCCTTTGGCTTGGCTCGGTGCAAATATCAGCACCAGCATCATGTTCTACCGCTGGGCCCTGCCAGGGGACAAAGCCACCTGTTGCCCACGCCCTGCTGCTCCTCCCTCATCTCATCAGCTCTTAAAATAATTGCTGCTGCTCCTGCCCATGGGCCTAGGCCAGCATTGAAACAGACACAGTTATGTAGCAAGGAATGGTTCCTGTCCCAAAGCACTGATAGTCCCAAGGGATACAGGAGCAGAGACCAGATAAGATCCCTGAGGACTCATGGCATGACCAGGACACAGGCAGAGGCTTCCAGTGACAGCACAGAGGGTTCACCACTCGGCTGCTCTCACCCTGGAAAGCCTCATTTCTTCTTAGAGATGAGCCCTGTGACCAGGCAGGAGTGGAGCTCTTTTAGGACAAAAAATCTAGCCAGAAAACCAACCTTTTCTCACTTGAGTTGCAATTTCCCATGCAGTATTTGCTTTGTTTGACTGTTTTGCCCAAAGCCATGTTGATTTTTTTTTCCCCAAGCCCATAACAAAGCCTTCACAATTTCCGCAGATGTTTCCGATGCAAATTTCTCTTCCTGTATTTGCTTGGTTATCTGCTTCTCTAGCAAAGCCAGCACCCTGGCATTCAGGTGCACAGACCAGTGAGCAGCAGCTCACCAGGTGTGCAGATTCCTGAGCTATGTCCCTGTGCCAGCAGGGAGCAGTTTACAGGTGATGGAGGGGAACCACATTTATTACACAGCAAAGCCCACAGTGTGAAACTCAATCTTCTGTGCAAAAGGTAGATTTTCTCCTGTAATGAATAATTTCTTGGAGGTAGAGAGGAAAGAGGAGCCTGGGGAGGAGGAAAGGGGGAGAGGGAACATATGAGGTGGTAGACCACCAGCTCTGGAGCCACCCTCCCTATCCCCAGCTTCCTGTTTGGGGAGAGGGCAAAGGGTTGGTCTTTCCCTGCCTTGTCCTCTTTACCAAGGATAGTGAGGGAACCAGTCATGGTCACACTTAGTAGAAAGTAACTCAACACAGAGATGAATAAGGTCCCCTCCAGCGGCTCTCAGTCTAAACCAAACATTTCAGTCATGTGTTCCCTGAGCTGGATCAGGATTGAAGGGGCATAGTGATGTGACATTAGCTGTTGTGGTGTGAGGGAGTGATGACAGTCCCGGGGAGGCACAGCAGGAGTGAAAGGGATTGTGTATCCAGGCAAAAAGCAGGATGCCACTTTCTGCTTACCAGCCTCAGTGTCCTCTTTTGAGTAGGCAAAGGGATGGATCCCTTCCAGCTCTCCCTTAGTATAATCTCCAAAGCTTTAGCAATGGGGTACCAACTGGCACCTGGAAACAGCAGCCCCAGGGCAGGGCTGTCCCTGGCTAGTGAGGGATGTGGGCTGCACCCCAGTCTCCCACCACAACTCTCTCCTGCCACAGGATGCTCTCAGCAGTGATAGATAAGTAAAATCCTCATTCTAGAAGTGTGTGGCTGCCTCAGAAGAAAAGCGATAGTTTCAAAACCTGCTGTTTCCATGATAAAGTCTTCCATCAGACAATTCCCCACCAGGTGGTTATGGGGTCTGGCTCTGAAGTGGGGAACTGAGGGAAAACAAACTCTGTTTAGTTGTTTCCTTCCCCTCCAGCTTTGCCCTGAGCCTTCCAAAGGAGCTTTGCAGCGCCTGTCCCACTGGTGCCCACGGCAGGCAGCACGGTGTGACTGCCCTGCCCACAGCCACCGTCCACGCTGTGCACGGACATTCCTGCTGCAGACACGGGCTGTGCAGGGACAGCTGTGCTGCAGACACGGGCTGTAGCTGCTACAGTTCACCTGCACTGCAGACACCACTGGCACGTGCTCGGGTGCCGCCTGTACCGCAGACGCCGAGTGTAGGGGGTACCGCACACCTGCACACAGGCGCTGGCTGCACGGTGGTACCGAACCCTTGGAGAGCAGATGCTGACTGCAGGCACTGCAGCCCTCCTGTCCTGCAGGCCAGGTCACAGTCTGCCCCTTCCTGAGGCGTGGTACTACGCCTGTAGTGCAAGTGCCAGCTGCAGACATCACAGTGTCCCTGCACTCACAGCAGGCACCTCCTGTGCCCCAGCGTTACAACACCCTCACCAAAGCCACTCTCGACTCCTCAGCCTAGGCCAGAGATGCTCACACAGCTTCCCCCAGCCCCGCGGATCCAGGGTGCCTCCTGTGGCATGCCCTCCCTCCCCAAGGGCGGGGTGTGGTGCTGGTATGAGCAGTGAAGCACCGAAGTGGGCAGGACACCCTCCAGCCCCGGGTTCCCAGGGATTGCACCACATGTGGGCAGCAGTGCTCGGGCACCCGACAACACTGAGTGCTGCCTCCTCCTTTCGGATCATCCCTGGCAGCAAGGAGGGAAAGGAGAGGAAAAAAATAGTTGTCACTTAATGTCAGGTGCTTCCTAACAGCCCTAAAGCCTTCTGGCCTTACAGTGCCCCGTCAGCACTAAACTCCTCTTTGCTGCCTAAGAGGAAGAGAGAAAAGAGGGACTTTATCATCTCCTTCATACGTGCTATCAGAAAGCCTTATCTGCAGAGACAGAATCCCCACTGCCTGAAAAGCTTTCTTAAATCTAATTTAAACCCCCACTGTCAATAGAGCAATTAGCACTGCTCCCTTGGACCATGAGTGCCACAGGGATGACTGGGGCCAGCTGAAATAAATTCACTCTTGGACTGTGACCTTTCTCCCTCCACCTCCTCCCTTTCTGGTAATGAGGTGAAGACCCCAAGGAAGAGGATACCCCAGAGGAAGGAGCACCCCATAGCAGAGCTCCTTCATGGGATGGCTACCTCTGCCATCCCAGTGGGCACTGCTGGACCCCTGGATGGCAGGGCAGACCCTCCTGCCCTTGTGGTCTAAGAGCTGGGCCAATGGTGGGAAGATGGTCCTCACAAAACTTCCCAGCTGCCTTAGCTGAAGGTGTGGCCCTGAAGGCAGCTGTGGACTTGCAGAACTCTTGTTTCCAACATCCCTGCTGAAGGTTGCTCCGTCTTCCCTGGATGCCACCGGCAAGGTGTCTCAGTGTGAAAAGCCATGACAAAAGCTGCTCCCCATATCCATGGGGCTGAAGAAAGCAGCTCTTTTGGATGGAGCATCAGCCCAGATTAAATCAGAGCTACTTTTCGGGGGGTAATGCAGAGCTTAGGAGCTCCAGGGGCAGCTGGGGTGCTCTGGGGAGGAACAACCCATGAAAAGGCTCAGGATGTTAGAGAATCTCCCAGATTGGCAAACTGACTCCCAGGACAGGTAATCTCTTGCTTCTGTGGATCATGGTGACATGCTCACACTGGGGCAGGGAACTGTAGAAAGACCAGCAGAGTACTGAGGGTCCCAGGAGTGAGGCTGTCACCCTGCAGCTCCAAGGGCTGGGAGATTCCTGCTCCAGGAGCAGGGTGGGGTTCTCACCCCACACCTTGCAGCTGTTCAAACTGGTGCCTGAAAGCATCAGGACAGTGCAGTCTACCCCTGGGACACACTGGGGTGCTATGATTCCCCCGTGGGCTGAGGACAGGCAGGAGCACGGGACAGGTACATTCAATGGGAACCTTTCCAGTGACCCTGGCCAGCAACAGCCCCTGGTGCCACCTCCACTGTGGGGCAATGCTGCTGCACAGGCAGCTGCCTGCTGGTGCCCATTCCCTGTTCCTGCCTGGAGCCTTGAAGGGGGATGTTTCTCACAGCCAATACCTGTCCTCACAACTCCCACCATGTCAACCAGTTTTTCTTCAAGCGGAGGGCAGCAGTCCAAGAGCAGCTGTCTGCTCCAGCAGTGATAAAAGACAATGCAAGGAACAGCATACTAATAAGCATCACACATCTTCAGCACTGGCGCTGTGAGGAAGCACAGCAGGGCAGGAGGGGCTTGAATCCCCATGGCAGAGGAGCAGCATTGTCCCTCAGAGACACCAGTGCCACCTGGGCAGAAAGCTCAGCCGAGCTGCCATACCCGAGCCCCACCCTCCACAGCCCACAGCCCCACCCAGGCAGCCTTTGAGGTGCAGGAAAGCTCGGACCAACAAAGGAAAATGAAATTTTCCCTCTCTTTTTACTCAACTTTCCTCTGCACTGAGCATTTCCTGGCTCCCTGCAGAGAGAGATTGCAGGAATCAATCGGATCTTTGCTTCTGTTAAAGAACTGCCAGAACCAGCGCTTTTTATCTGGAGCCCCCGTTCAAATGAGGCCTTGAGCAGTGTTTTTCCATAGATGGTGCCATGTCAGGGACAGACAGAAGACAGCAGGCAGAGAAGGGAGAGAGATTGGAGATGGGAGATGATTGTGGTTCAGGTGCTTCCCAGTGCTCCTCTTTGGAAGCTGGAGAAATCACCTAAGATGGGAGTATGCCCATGCATATTTGGGAGCAGTTCCTGCTCATTCTGAGCCTCCAGGCTGTGGTTACTGTGGGATGGAGCTCTTGGTGTCACGCTGATTTTCAGCACTTCAGTTCCCAGCCTCCACCCACAAAAGCAGAAAATTAATGATGCGGAACGAAACCAAAACAACCCCACAAAATCAAAACCAAACTCCCATACACTGAACAAACAACCCCAAATACTTTAGGAAGGTCTTGCTGTCTCATGCCAGGTTTGTTTTGTGCTTTCCAGGCAAATGCTGGCAACATTTCTTGTTTTGTCTGCAGGGCTGCATTGCCCTTCAGTCCCCCAAGGATTTTGCTCACAACCCTGTTTTCTGCCTTGGGGAGACTCTGTAGTGAGGCTGCTTTATGAAATACCCAATATCCCTTCAGATCCAAAGCTCCAGGGCAGAGAAAAGCAGCCTAGCATTAAAATCTGGGCTGTGGCATAGTCATGTGCCATCCTGAGCAAAACAAGAGGAAGGGGAGGACAGACAGGCCTTGTCCAGACAGACTTCTGCTATCAGCTGGATGCCCATGACACAGCAGACATGGCATAGAGGAGCATGGTGTTTCCTGTGGTCACTGCTAGGAGAGATTTAGGGGCTGGCCACAGCAGCTTTACTATCCCTCTCAATAGCACCTGCAGGTTCCACAGAAACCTTATTTTGTTTGGAACATGAAGACTGCATCTCTTACTATCCCAGTCTTGCTCCTCTGGAGGGCTTTTCTCTGCAGCACCCAGGCAAGGGGCTGGACACAGTGTGGGCATTGTGAGCTCACTGGCACTGGGGTTATGTCAGGTGAAGAGCACAGTGCTGCTGTGGAAACACAGGGGCAAGCAGGGCAAACCTGCCAGCTGCGACCCCAACCAGGCTGCTGGCACACTGCAGGACCTCTTTGCTCCAGCACAGGCAGGACCATGCTGGCTTGGCCCCAGTAAACCTCCTGGTGGTGTTGTCCCCAAGCCAGGGAGAGCTACAGCTCATTCCTGAATCAACACAGGCATCCAAGGACTGAGGGCACAGCACTGCTGCTCAAACAGCAGGGCAGCTTTGCTTTTTGCCAATGTGCTGAGGGATAGCTAGAGGAGATGAGAGCCTGAAGTTGTGCTGCAGGGGCTCAAGGACATGAGCAGGATTGGAATGAGGAGCACTGGAAGAGATCTTTGCAGATGTCTTGTCCAAGAAGGGAAGAAGAAATTGGCTTAGCAGCACTGGGAGAGTAGCTGATGAAACACCCAGTTGTACAGAGCTTCTCGGGCGTTTTAATTTTAGCTTGGCTTTTTGCTTGGGCTTTCTTTTTCTTTTACGCTTTTGGCACAGAGGAAGCCACTCCAATGACTCTGATGCTGCCTCCCCAGAGACGCCTCAGGATCATGGAATCATAAAATCAATCATTTCGGTTGGACAAAAGCCTCATCAAGTCCAACTGTAAACCTAACACTGCCAAGTCCACTGCTAAGGCCTGCTCCTAAGTGCCATATTTACATGTCTTTTAAATACCTCCAGGGATGGTGACTGTGGCTTGTGTTGCTTTGCTTCTTCTCTCCTCCATGCCTGCAGTACAAGTTAGCAGGAGGATGGGGTGGGCAGGTGCCAGGCAGCTTTCAAGGCCCAGGAAGAGCAGCAAACCCTGTTGGAGGCAGGCAGGGGCTCAAGATGCTGGGGACTGTGTGCTCCCCACTGGTCCCTGCTTGCTGTCCTTCCCTGCCCAGGTCCCACAGGAGGTGCTGTGTCCCCACTGCCTCTAACTTCAGACCACCAACTATCCCGGGGTCACTGGCCCACTAGCTGCTGTGGGGACGCAGGCCACTGCAGGCAGACAGGACAGATGTGACAGTGAGGACATTTGTCCTCCACCTGCATACAGGCTGCCCCCTGCTTCCCTCCTCACTGCAGGAACACTGCTCAAAACCTGGGCAGGAAAAAGAAGACGGGAGGGGAACTGTGCCCATTCTGCAGGCAGATGGGGTTTGTTGGTCACTGCTTCACCCAGTTCCATCCAGTCCCATCACCACACTCACCCCCTGTGGTTCCACAGGGGCCCAGCATGTCCTGTGCAGCCTTCTGGGCTCTGTGTCCATATGTCACAGTAGCACCCAGTTTTTGAAGTGGGCAACTGAAGGGGAAAACTGAGGCGTGTGGGCTCTCCACAATGCCCTGATGACAAGTGACAAGGGCGGCTTTGAAGGGAGCAGCTAATCCCACCCTTCGGTGAAAGCAGCCATGTTGGCTCCAGTGATGCTGGAAGGCTTTGTGCTGCCAGCAGCCTCTTTGGCAGACACAGGGGTCTGCCCCAGAACTGAGCCTAAGGCTGGCAGTGGGACTGGGGTGACCTGCCTGCCCTCTTCTGCTTGCAAACGCCCTCCTGGGATAACAGGGGGTAGGAACTGACCTCTTTTTGCTCTGACCCCAATGGCCCTACTCATAGGACGAGCCTCACCACATGACAGCAGCTGTCTTGGCACCACTGCTGCCTCAGTTTGCAGCAGGACCTCACTGGCTCCTGCTCCCTTGCCCCCTCTGAACTTAGCATTGCCTGGATACACCTGGTGGAAGGGGAAAAGCAGCCATGAGAGGCAGAGGCAGGATTGCTGAAACGGGCTGGGGGCACCACAAAGCCCCAGGCTGGGGCTCCTCTCCTGACCTCCACTGCTGCCTTTTTGAGGGGCTCGGACTGCCGGGGCCTGGAGCCGGCAGAACTTGTGGGGTGAGGCCGAGGGGATGCTGAGGACCGCTCTGAAAACCCCTGGGGACTCCCGATCTCCCTGGGATCCTGCCCCAGACCTCACAGACAGTTTGATGAGGGCGAGCAGAGGATGAGGAGAGAGAAATTAACTTGGCTGGAGGCAGCTGTGCTGAAATAAAAGTCAAGAAAGTATCTCACCCAAAACTACAGGAAAGTTTAATTATCAAGGACAAAACACCATCTGTTTGTGCCGACTGTGACCTCCCGCTGCCCCTGGGCTTTAACAGCTCTTAAATTAACATGTTTGTTAGGGGTATTCCCTGCCTGACATCAGGGAAGCCGCTCCCGCGGGGCAGAGAGGAGGGTGGAGTGATTGTCCACTGAGACCCGTGCTGGGGTGGTGTGGTGTGCTCGGTGGTGATGGGGGAAACAAAACACCCGTTTGGAAATGAGGATTCCCTCCGTGGCTCTGGCAAGCCCAGTGTCACCGTGTGTTGCCTCTGGCAGGTTAAGGCATGGTGTGACACTGACTTTGGGTCTCAGCATCTTTCCAAAAACAAAGTCAAGAAGATGTACGCTTGGAAGAAGATTTTGCCATGCAAAGCCAGCAGAATTAAATGAATACACAGTTAAGAAGTGGTTGGATTAAAATCCAATTTGTTTTCAGCTCTGCAAGGAAGGGAAGGTACGTACAATGGTACCAAGCCCCAGAACTGATTTAGTGATGTCAAACTGCTCAGTTGCCTTCTTTATTTTCTTCTTTCCTATTCTTTATGGGATACAGCATTCAAGGTGGACATACCATCACCTTCCTACCTTCCTACCCAGGAAGCAGTGTGAAGCCAGCCTGGCCATAAAGGAGAAAAACAACTCAGCTAGGAGAGGTTCCACCCTGCAGGATCCCAGAAGCCTTTTTCTCCATGCCCTGAGCTTTGCTCTGTGAGCTCCCACTCTCAAGCTGTGATGTGGCTGTCACAATGGAGGCTGCAGGTGAGGGCAGCTGCTGCCAGCATTCCTGCAGCAAGACACATTTTCCACTAGTAAGCCCACAAAGCCAGACACTAAATATGGATGCAGTGGCCTCTGTGATCTGCCATGAAGAGCACATCCAAGGAGCACAGATCCAGGTCTTTATTCATCCTAGGGCAGTTCTAGGGGCGGTGGGTCTGGAGGTGGCCACGTTACCAGACTGCAGGAGTGAGCAGAGGAGTGCTTGATGCTCCTCCTGCTTGGCCCCACACTCCCTGCACCATCACCCTGCCCCACCAGCCAGGGGACTGGACTCTCTGGGCTCTCCTGTCCTTCCTGTCCACAGAACCAATCTCACTTTTATGCCCCTGATAGGTCAGCCCCTCTCCAAATCTGCACCACGTTTACATGCCTTAAAACTATCAGGACTTTTTGATCCTGTGCTCAAGACAAATGCCAGCATGAAGTCTCATCCTGTGCATCTGCCTCTCCTCAGGCTCCTTCTCCCTCCAGAAAACACCCCTAAAATCTCTTCCACCCCTACAATGACACCATGGCTTTGCCCCTTCTCACCTTTGCAGGCAAAGCAGCCAGTACATAAAGGACAGCCCTTGCAATGCCAAATTTGAGTTGGAAATCCCCTTGCCTAGCTGCACCCCAGTGATCTATCCCCCAGGAAGTTGGTGTGCTTCGAATCTCCTGCCTGGAGCCTGCACTCATTCCTCCCCTCTCTCGGGGGCCAGGCAGCAGGCAGGAACCAGGGTGCCACCCCTGCCTGGCAGGCTGCCTTCCAGCAGGCGTGCAGGGCAGATGTGAACCACGTGTGCCTTTTGTCTCAGGACCCTTCCTGCAAGCTCCAGCACCGAAGGAAGAGAAAACCATCAGCCAAGAGCAGCCATGGAGTCCCCAGTGGCCTCCAGCCCCCTCCCAGTCTCTGGCTCCACTCCATCCACTGGGACAACACTCAGTTTAGGGGAGGGCTTGTTTTTTAATTAGAAAATATTCATCAGCATTTAAAAATAAAATAATAAAAAAGTGTCAACCAGCTGGGGCCACGAAAGCTGGGGCGTTTTTGGCTCCTGACCAAGCACTTTGATAGAAAGACTTTTTGGAAAATGCCGTAGAAAACATTTAATTTCTCCCAAGGCCTGCATATGGGGCTCATCACTTGCGCATATTGCACAGGAATATTCATGTGTGCTGGCCTCCTGCTACAGGATGATGAGGGTTTGCTGGTGCAGCATGCAAAAGGGGCTCCTTCCCTTCCCTTCTGTTTTGGTTTTGTGGTTTTGTGTTTGGTTTTTTTTTTGTTTGTTGTTTGGGGTTTTTTTGGTTGTTTTTTTTTTTTCCATTGGAAGAGAAAAGCACAATATTTCACTTCAATCCCCGAATATTTGTCAATGGCAGAACAAAGGAAAAATGGAGCCAGGGTCAGGTCTGCTCATACTCATCAGCTAGCTAAGCTCACCACAGGGTAGAGCCACAGATGAGCAGCAAATGCAGGGAAACAGATTTCTGCCCCTGGTTTTGCTGCTTTCCGGTTGCTTGAGCCCATTCTGATGCTGTCTGGATGGAGAGGGGGAGCCTGACTTCTACTTCCCTGGCACAGCAAAAGGTTTCAATTCACATCCCAGCTCTCCACTCCAGGGATGTGGAGCTGGCTCATCCTGGACTTGGACTTGCCGCTGAGTATATCCGTTAGCTAATGCCCTTCTGCAAAACTCAGAAAGACCAAAAATACTCACTGTGGCCACAGAGCAGAGCCTGACCCACCAAGGGGGTGACTGCCATGGCTGATTTGGTCCCTCCTCTCCCCCCAGTGCTGCTGGCTCCTTCCCTTTCAGCCTCAGCTTCTGTCTTAGCAGCACTGGCTTTTCTGCAACATGCCAACGAGCTCTTCCAGAAGGAGCCAAGCTCACACTGAGCATCTTCTCGCCCTCTCACTGGGATGCTCACCTGCAGCAAATGCTCCTTTCCTCCCCTTGAGTCCCCCTCTTTCTGTAAGCCCCCAGCTCTGCATCCTGCTCTGCAGCCTGCCTGGACCCCAACCTTCTTTAACCTTTCCTAAAGTATTTGTGCTCCCTTTCTCCAGCTCTGGCTGCACCCCTCCTTCCTAACAATCTTCTCGACAGCTACAGCACCTCGCAGCACAGAGTGTACCAGCCTTGCTGGAGCAATTCTGACTGGCCCCAAAAAAAGCTTCTTCCTGGCAGAAAAAAACTCAGAGCACTAATTAAGAGAAACCTTGGGCAAGGAGAGGGGATAGGAAAAGAAACCATCTGATCCCACAGTGTATGTGGAAGCAAAGTCAAAGACAGCTCAGGAAAAGGGCACAGCTCCTGCTGGGGTTGCAGAGGAGCTTCTGAGCAGAGCAGCACCTTTGTGCAAGGCTCAAACTCTAGTTCTTAGAGACACTTGTGAAAAGTATTAATAAAAAAAAATCTACTGAATCTTCAAAAGAGGAATCCTGCCTAAATAAGTGTACACACACGCACACACACAGAGGCTTTATTAATTTTCATATATTTTGGCAAGCTTTCCCAATGGGGGAAATTTGATGCTAAGTGTGTGCCTAGGCAGGGTCTGTAAGATTCACTATGGAAAAAAAAATAAATAGAAAGAAAACAAGAGTCCTTAAACCACATCTGGAGCACTGTGCCCAGTTTTGGGGCTCTGGTAGAAGATTGGCAATGCTGACGTCCAACAAGTCCATGAAGGGTGGTGATGAGGCTGGGGATGAAGACAAGTTGAGAAAACTGGGCTTGCACAGCCTGTAAAAGTGATGCTTTTGGAAGGATTAAACAGCAACCTGACAACACCTACCTAGAGATTACTGAGGTGATGGAGACAGGCTGTTTCCTCCATGGTGGGAAGATGAGAGACAACAGACATGAGCTGCAAGAGCTGCAACAGGAGAGGTTCAGGCTTGCTGTAAGGATGGCATAGTCTCATGACAGTCACCTACTGGAAGATGAACCCAGACAGGTTGTAGGACCTAAGCCTGAAGGTTTTCAAAACCCAAATAGGCAAAGTAAACTGGTCCACACTCAGTATTCACCCTACCTGGGGCAAGATCCTGGACTAAAGCTTTCCCAGGCTGTTTCTTACCTGGTTGGACAGTTGAGCATACCACTGCCAAGAAAAATTAAATATGATGAAGTCCCCCACAAATTATGAGGGGGATAGACCTGCTCAATGCTTGTTTCAAATACTGGAAAGCAAAATCTGGGTGAACACCTCTGACGAGCTCTCTCCCTGGAGCGGGACGTAGAGCACGGAGACAGACGAACAGAGACCGCGGGACTGCGGTGCGTCAGGGCCAGATCCTGTGCTCAGCTCAACCCCATTGATGAAGTGGAGACCAAGGAGATGGCTGTCTGTCCCTTCTCCAAACTTCCTTCTGGGAGGAGCGCCTCGCATGACACCAGTAAGTGATTAATGAGCGGCCAAGCCCGTCAGCACGCAGGCTGCGTGCATGGGCGCTTTGCATGTGTGCGCAGCGCTCCCCGGGACTTGGCGGGGAGGGGAGCTGGGGAGAAGAGCGCTGACAAGCAGATGATTAATTGAAATGCAAGCGGGAGGAAAAGCAATGTCCGCTAAAACTATCAGGCGTCGCGAGCATGGGAAAGGAACTCGGAGACGCCGTCTCCATCTCTGCTCCACACGCATGGCGCCTCCCAGATCCAAGCTGCTTGCCAGTCCTTTTCCTGGCTTCTATTTTTGCAGGTGCAATTTCATATTTGAAAATAACCATGCTGCACACACACATAGATATTTTTTTTTTCCCCCTTGCCATCCCCCCGGCTCATTGCACACGGAAACGGCAGCGATGGGAGAGCAAACCTCCCAGGCTGTAGCACACAGCAGCAATTAGGTATCCAAGTGCTTGTTACCCCATGCCTTGGGGTGAAGGCACCCAAAGCCTGGGCTCTCCCCACCGTCTGCACCTTCCAAGAGGCGCAAGCTGAAAAACACACAGAGAAAGTCACCAGTTTACGCTAAAATAATAATTAAAAAAAAAAAAAAAAGAAGAAGTAAAGAATGAAATAAAAAGAGTCTGAAAGCTCATGTCTGGCTCAGCTCCGACCTGTTGCTCAGAGTCCATAAATTATATCCCAATGTTGGAGCTGGCGTGATTGCACTATCGGCAGAAAGGGCGAGAGTGCTTCTGTTCCTCATCTGACACAAGCAGGCTCAGCTTGGGTCACCAAATAAATAAAGTGGAGATGTAATGTGGTACATACTGTTCCCCTGAACCATGGCTGGGAAAAGCACAGATGGGGAAAGCAACAGGAAAGGGATGTCCTAGGGGGAAGTTTGAAGGGGCAGTGAAGGGATTCTATTATGGCCAAGATCAAAGACAGCACCTTGAAATTATCCTGCCTCTAGCTCCTTCTCTGAGGAGAAGGACCAAAGAGAAGACCAAAGAGTCTTTCTGTAGAAAGGAGAGGATCCTGAGCTTCAAAGCTTCGGGTTGAAAAATCAGGGATGTGAACTTGCTGATGGCTTCTTGATATAACCATAGTGCAGATGACTAACACCAGATCCTTGTCTGAGTGAGCACCGAGCAAGTGAGACTCTACCTAAAACATGACCCGAATATGGGCTGCTGGAGCACAGTTATTAACAGGTATTAACAGGTATTGGTTATAAGAGGTTTTGCTTGGTAAGCTGATCCCCAGCCAAGACAACTGGCTTGAGAAATTAACTTGGTGAGTTGTTCAGTACTTTGCTGCTCAGGTAACGAGCGGACCTGTAGGCGATTGCATTGTAGGACTCCACAAACTGCTTGTACCATTGACATGGTTTAACAGACTGCTGTTTATGAGACAGAGCAGTATTTAAAAGACACATTTCTCTCAGAGCTGCACATAAAATTTGATAGCTAAATAGCTGTAAATGCTACTGAAGTCTGACAACTCAAAGAGGAATCAAGGGTTTGTCATGCGGAGTATCCGCCAATACAACCGGCCCCGCAGAGCCACTGAGACTTCCAGTCTCATAAAATCTTTTTTATATTGGAAGTGAGAATTTGTGCAGCGCATATGAACTCTCTTTTATTGGGCTGGTGTGATGCTGAGAAAATGCAGTTAAAGTTGTACAAGTTCTCCTTGGAGCGCTATCGGGGCGCCTATAAATCAAAAGCTTTATCCTGGAATGGGTTTACTAAATAAACCTTCTTTAATTTGGGCTCGTGCTGAGCAGCAGGACCACAGTGGGAGTGGGTGCCTCGCCTTGTCAGTGCCCATTTGCACTGGTGGAGCGGTGAAAGCCCTGAGTGAGAGGTCTCTGACTTGTCTCCCCACTCTTGGAGCCAGCACAAGCATCCAACCACAGAGCATCTTCCAGCGCCTGGCACCATTCTCCTCTCCTCTACGGGAGTTTGATCCTCCCAAACCACCTGTGACTCCCCACAGTGCTCCCTGATCACAGTCCCAGCCCAGCTGCTGCCCTGAAGCCAGTCCAGTCCAGATCTCCATGCCTATGCAGCTGATTCAGAGAGCTCCTGGGAGCATCCTGGGTTGGAAGGACCACAGACCCATCTTCAGCACCCAGTGGAAATGGAGAATTTCTGAACCTTCACAAAGACCTGGAGTGATATGGCTGGGGAGGGAGATTTGGGCCAGCTCCTTAATTCCCCAAAGACTCCTACAGCTGCATTAATTATTTCATCTTAGTCTGGCTTCCTCATTAGGCTAACCTAGACGGCCCATGGCTGAGTGACAGCCAGTACGCAAGAGCCCAGGCCAGCAGTGCTGGAAACTGTGGGCTTGATGTGATTTATGTGGACTAATATTACACATATCTCAAACATGCAATCTTGAGAGGACATGGGGCTGCTGTCTGCGTGGAGGAAAGCCCACGCACAGCCGGCAGCGCAGCATCTGGATCAAGCCTGGGTATCAGCCTCTCACCCCACACTTAGCCAGCAGGGTAGAGCCTGATGGTGGGAGCAATTCCCTCACAGATGCCCTGAAGGCACAGGGAGTGGAAAGCTCCTGCATTGCTGCTGGTGGACCAGAGTGTGACACAAAACATCTGTGCCAAAGCAAGGGCCAGGAAGCACAGCTCCTCTGACACCGGCCACTGGACAGCCACTTCACCCCACTGATGTGGCTATGAATTCAGCTAATTTTGGCACTGGGCTTCCCTTGGGATGTCTGGCTTTTGCGGGCTCTACCAACGATGCTTCAGGGCATTACGCAGATTCCCTTTCTCCAATACTGCCAAAATCTGAATCCACTGTATTTTGCTGTCTCTGCAAGCAAGTGTATAGAAATACAAGACTTCAGCCCCTCAGAATCCTCTAGGGAAAATTCAAAGCAATGAAGAAATATGAGTTGTTTTTCCATGAACCTATCGAAAAAAGAAAAAAAAAACCCACCCTGAAAAAACCCACGTTACTTTTCGGCCCAGTTTTGCCAGAAGTACAGGTCTTTTTCCCACAGTCCAAGGAATCAACACATTTTCAAATCACTCCTTCTTATGGTATTGAATATCAGAAAAAGATTGCCTTTCATTCAGCAGCTGTTTTGGGACATTGAGAGAAAAGGCAAGCAGTCTAAACTTAGCAAAACATGAAGAAAGACTTCAGTGCATTTAAAAACTAGTCACAGAAACTGGAACAGGAAAGGAGGGGGCTACAAGGGGTGCATGAGGAGTGTTTCAGGGTTGCAGCATCCTTTCACAGCCCAAATCTCTCATAGTAGCATCTCAGCACCACTTCATTCCTACAGCTCCTTGGAAAAACATAAGAACATGTCCTCATTTCCCCAGAAAAATCAGCAGTTACCTCCTGATTTCCAGCCCTTCAGCCTTTCTGACACATAAATTCTCTGGCATGTCTGTTCTGCCAGTGGGTAGTGGGCAGCTCCAAAAATAAACCAAGCAGCTGGG
Source organism: Dicaeum eximium (assembly GCA_013396995.1). Lineage (NCBI taxonomy): Eukaryota > Metazoa > Chordata > Aves > Passeriformes > Dicaeidae > Dicaeum > Dicaeum eximium. The sequence goes on along the minus strand of VWZP01001296.1, from coordinate 137,219 downwards.
TGTATTGAGAGGAAACCCAAGAGAGGGAATAGCAATAGGGGATGGAGGATTTGCTGAAATAAGTTTGCCCTGAAGCACTGGAAGGAGACAAGCCTTGGTTTCCTACAGGCTTGTGCTATTTAATTCCCCCATGCCCCCTGCAATAGCTCCAACCTCCTCCTGTGAATTCTGTTCAGAGTGTTCTCTGTCTCATCCATACATATGGGACCAAAACCTCAGAGTTTTACTGAAATAAGGGCATGGGTTTGGGCACAGACTCCAGTGGCTTTCTCTGTCTATCAAACCTGGGTGCCATCAGCCAGCAGGACAGCAAGCCTTCACTGGAGGAAGCTGAAAGTCCAGCAGACACAAGAAGGGGACCAACGGGAAGAGAGATGAGGAGGCCAAACTTGGCAGATATCAGCACTCAAGTTGGGTCATGCAGCACATCAACCCTGGCTGGACTCGCCCAAAGATGGGCAAGGGGTCAGAGCCAGGCACTATGTCCCCATCCCAGCTGACCCTGGTTCCCAGCTGGCCCCCACAGAGCCACAGAAAATTCTTTGTGCCACCAGGTAAGCAAAGAGCCATGACCGCCAGGCTTCTAACAAAGACAAACTGCCTCTCTCCTTCCTCCCAGATTGCAAGCAGATGTGTGCTTAAATTACCTGCTGCTGACTGCAACGCTTAGCGAAGCGCCGTGGTCTAGGAGCAGAATGAAGAAAAAAATGTGTGAATCGAGGGAAGGGAGGATTAGCAAGAATTCAGCTGGCTCTGGAAGGGCAAAGTGTCGTCATTGCAGGAAACAAATGTCACTTCCATTGCAAAACAAGCATTCGTGGCACAAGGGAAACCCTCACTTTGCTGGAGTCAGCGACAAAATTAAGAAAGTTTGGGGGAAAGCTGCAGGGCTGCATCTGGGCTTCCCAAAGGGAATTGCTCCCAGCCCACAGAATGCTACAGGAACAGCCCTGCCTGTGTTACATGTCTGTGGCTTCCTCTTCCAAAGAAACTCTTGAGGCCTGTGTTCCCAGCTGCCTGGGTACACCCTGGCTCCAGACTGCTTGACATGGATCCTGCTGCTTTTGGCTTCTGTGGTGGGCTGCAGGTCTTCATTCTGTTTCATCAGTCTCCCCAGAGATGCCATGGAAGTGCCCATGAAGCTCCTGTGCCTAGGAGGGCAAAGACACCCCGGGCCCATCTTGGTGGGGCTAAGGACAATGCTAATAGAGAAAAGCCCTGGAGATGTACCCCCATCCTGCTGGTCCTCTGTGATGCATGAGGAAAATAGGCTCTGCACCAGCTCTGCCCCTACTCCAAGCCTGCTAGAGCTCCTATCAGTGGCAACTCTATCCTCATGGGATGCTGCCCAAAGCCTGCAGTTTCAGGGTACACCTTTGCACCAGAAACAAGACTCCAAGCAATGCCTCCTCAGAGAACTGGGATGTGGGTGCAGGCCAGGACATCCCTGACACTGTGATTCTTCTGTGAGGGCAGCAGGTTGCTGCAAGGATCCCCAGCCTTTAGAAGAACATCCAAGGAGGTGCCCCATCTCCCGGAAGCGTCCTGCACGGCAAGACAGTGTTCTGCAAACGGAGCCATAGAAATCAAGCCCAACCTGCTCCCCTTCCCCCTCACTGCTCCTGGCTTGCTCTCTGCCGAGCCCTTGTGGGTCACACGTGGCGTCCCACTTCCCGGCACAGCTCCACCGGCTGGAGCAAAGAGCAGAGTCAGACCCAAATTGCAGATTAGTGTGTTGGGTTCATGCACGGGAAACAAAAGATTGGAAATCTCTGAAGTGCACAGCTGGAATCCACACCTCGACCATGTTTTTGTGAGATATCACGTACATTTTTAAAAGCTATCTAGAGAGGGTTCTGCTTTAAAACAGCCTGGCGGCTGCTGCACTGACACCACCTCCTGTCACACTGACCAGAACCTTCAACTGTTCCCTGTCCCCCACAGGCCATGCTCATCTGTAGCCTTTAGCCTTAGGTTATGAAATTATTCAAAGAAAGGATTAAATGTCCTCCTCTGCATTTTTTCAACACCAGCTGTGCAGGGAGGGTGGGAAAGGAAGGACACGTGACCCAGAAAAATCACTGTGGGATACTACCTGCCAACACCCTGAAATGGTAGTCCCCAGAAATCCTGGGGCTTATCTCTCCATCATATGTATGGCCTCACAAGGTCCCTGCAAGGGGAATGCCCACGAGTAGCCATAACATACTGTGAAAACTCTGATCTCCCTCTCACACCACAAATGTGGTTTCTTCTCCTTTCAAAGCTCCCGCGACAGCAACCATATGGTGGGATGCTAAACTATGAGATCTTTCTTTGCCTTTTTCCATGTACCAGGCTTCCAGGCTAAAAGTGATTCAAGGTAAGATCAAATATCCTTGTAGGATGCTTAGATTCTCTGTTCTTCTGTACCACTGATCTCCGAGAAGTCCTCCAACATGCCGCAGGAGACTGAGCAAGGATTTAATTCCCTTTAGGGCTTTGTTTCTTCCTTGTCACCTCTTCTTCCCACCTCCCATATTGTCTGAGTTGCAAGCTGACCCCTCAGCTTAGCTCTTCAGGATGTTTGCTTCGTTTTGATTCAGAACCTCTCATCTGTGAGCACTTTCTGCCTGCACCACCAGCCAGAAATGGCAGCCCTGCCTATGCCCGCTCCTTTTCAGGCCTCCTCTGCCCCAGAGCATCCTCCATGATAATTCAGGCATTCCCTCCAGGGAAACATGGTTTGCTCCATTCAAGCTGACTGACTTCAGTAAAGCAGCAGCTCCTCAATCCTCCCTGCCCCTTTGTTTGGTCAAGGAGGATTAGCGCAAGACATAGCATTTCCAATTAAAACAATTAGTTTAAAAGTCCAACATGAAATTAAATTCCAACATGGCAATGTGCCACAACCAGCCTCCCCAGGAAAGGAAAACCTTGGGAGTGTCTCCAGTGATTGCTCCCTAGAGAGTGTAGAGAAGGTGCAATGTGGTGATGCCAGGATTCAGCCCCAACAGTGCTCTGTGCACTCGCTGTGATGCAGCATGGAGCAGGACACCACACTTTCCCATCCATATGGGAAATGAATAAACAACAATAAATAACAGAGCAGTAGTACCCAGCAGTGCAGCCACAGGCTCACCCCAACACAGGGAAGAGCCAAGCTAAGCCAAGCCAACCTGGGACAGAAAAACTTGGAGTGAAAGCCCCTTCCAGCGAACACAGGGCCAAGGAGGAGATGCTGAAGGAATGTGAGTCATCGAAGGAAGGCCCCTGCTTTTTCTAGCACATGTGTGGAGTTACTCTCACCTGAAATCAGTTTTTGGACAGCTAGTGAGCACATGCTGTTTCAAGTCGAATATCCCTCGGTCGCTGTCCCAGGCAGGGAGTTATCTCAGGGCTTATTAATGGGGAAATCCACTGCACTGACATGCTTGAGGCATTGGGGTGAGAGCAGTAAGGAAGGAGAATCAGCAACACCTGCTCTGCTTCTCCCTAGGGAAATGATCAAAAGAAGGGAAAGACCATTGCCCACAGGCAGGGATGCCCAGGGATTCTCCGGACGGCTCCGAGCACAGGCTGCTCTCCCTCCCACACCTAGATGGGAAACCCATTAAACGCTGCAAGCAACGAAGCCTCCACTGCTCCTCCCTGGAGGCGTTTTCACAGTCAACTTGAGGAAATTGTTCCTGATATCCAGCCTAAATTTCCCTTTGTTGATTTTCAGTTGAGCAGCGGAAAGGTGGGAGCTTTAATGAGACAAGTGGGGCCGCTGGAGGGGAAGGAGCCGTCAGTTTGAGCAAGGCAATGCACAGAGCTGTGGTTTAAGTGAAACAGCTATTGCAAAAAGCCCAGAATCCTACAAACTTGGGATGGAAAATGTCTATTAACTTTCCCAATGGACTAACATGAGATTGTTCCCCCATTTTCTAATGCTTCTCCCAGTCCAGCTATTTGATTGGGACCAGAGCTCCGCAAAAATATGAAGGGCTCATTAATTTTAATTTTTTTTTTTTAAGGAATTGCTGTATGTGGAATAAAACACTGGACTTTATGGCCAGATTTTCTTGTTCCATCCAAGGGCAAAGCTTGTGCTGTTTTGCCTCCTCACACAACTTCTTCTGCCCTGCAAACCACCACCCCTCTCCACCCCAAACTCTGCTGATGTATGAATCAGAAGACCTAATGTGTGCAGCAGAAAGTCACTACCAAATTGTGTTTGAAGAGAAGAGCTTTTTGGGGTGAGAAATGCAACACAAAACTGCAGACAACTGCTTTCTGGGAGATGACTGCTGCTCAGCAAGGCACCTCATGCATTTCCTCACAGGAACCCAGCAGGATGTTGCACAGCAAACCAGCGGTGGGAGAAGCTCACTGGATGTGAACTCAGTGCCACCCCTCACTATTTTTTCCACCTCTAATTGAGGAAAAGGCTCTTCATCAGCCTGCAAGACACTATAATGTTCTCAGGAGCATGCCTGGGATGCACACATGTGTGAGCAAAGGGTACGTAGAGGAACAATTGTGTAGCCAGGTGGGTTTGGCATGACATCTGTTGCTTCCAGCAACTGGAACATCAGGACCTAAGAATCTAGCTTGAGAGATGTGATTCAGCAAGCAAAGGACCAATAGTTGGGTCCAGGAACACCAGGCCTCTCTGCCTTACACACCTAGAAAGCATCAGGACTGTACAATCGTGCAGCCCAAAAACTGACTGGCTGCTCTCTGGGGGAAATAAAGCTCCCAGGCTGTGATGCACCACTGCAGCCAGACCCCTTTCAGTGGGCAGGGGTCTACCCAATATAGCTACAGACCCCCACAGGACCATGGAAATAGAGGCATCACAAGAACAAGATCATGCAGGGCTGAGCTAACGCACCCCAGAAGATGTTTGCCTCAATTGCACATTTCTTTCTTAAATGTCAGATGGCTGCATGGCAATAGAAAGACTCTCTCCCACCCTATTGTTATGGGTTTGTAAAGGCAAAGTGGCTGCATAGTCCCTGAAAACATTAGGCTCTCTTTTCCTGAGGACCTGCCACCTGTAAGGTTTTACCAGTGGGAAGGAGAGCAGTGATCTTGGTGGTGCAAAGTGAGGGGATTTAGATGGGCAGGAGCCCTCCCACCCCTTGCACCCACACTGGGCCAGAGCAGAGCATTGCCTTCCCAAAATCAGCACCTAACTTGCCTTGCAGCAAAGGGCAGAGGGACAGCACTGTCACGTGCTCTGCCCCACGGTAACCCCAGGTTTTGGAAGCTCATCAGGGAACACATTAAAACTGAGCAGGCAGCCCCAAGGTTTCCTTGCTGTAGCCCTTCCCAGTGCCCTTTCGTGTCACAGCAATGCCCTTCCAGGATGAGGGCTCAGCACACTCGCTGCAAAAACTTCCATAAGAGAGATCCGAAACGTTAGAGAACCAAAACGTTAGAGAAATCCTACCTCATCCTCTCTGGTTTTAGCAGCAGGACAAACCTGAGTGCAGGGCAATGAAATAGAGGGCTTTCCCCCCCCCCCATGTACTTCCTAAGCATCAGGCAAGGGAGCATATTGCATGGAACATTGCAAGCCTGGGATGTGGCAAGACACCAACTACATTTTATGTGTTGCAAAGCCACCTCCTCTGTGGCAGCTGAGATTTCAAAGCATACACTTGGACCTTGCTAATACATTTTACACACTGAGTCACTGCTGACACGAGACATAAAAGGGGAAAAGAGCTGGGACTCCAAAGATTTTAGTTTTAAGGCATGGTTGGATTTGCTAAGAACTGGGACAGCCCCAGCTGCCATCCTGGCCCTCCAGCCCTCTGCCACTCTTTATTATGGACACAAGGCAAAAATGATCTGAGGGGATGAAAAACACTGGTACAACATTCTAGGCAGGAGGAGAATGAGGATTCAAAGGCGGATAAGACATACAGTCTGCTCTGTGGGTAGCCCTAAGCATGCTAAGTGGGTGATTCCTCATTTTTTATCAGCCACTTCCAATGTAAGATGGCTTGAACAGGACAGCTCTTCTTTTTCCTCTTATGGAAAGAATCAGGACAGGTTCATGTCCTTTGCCTGTGAAGGCAAACATCCCAAAAATGAGGGGAGAGGAAAGAAAAGACTTAGCAGAGAGCTTTTTCACTGGAGGAAGCAAAGATAGATGGGCAGATGGATAAGAAAAGAGAGGAATTCTTCTCACATGACATCCTACCCCATCTGGTCCCTTCAGGCTGACCCTCAGCCTGAAGATTAACCCTCCTGAGACACTTTACCAGGTACATAATTTGATTCCTCAACTCTCTCCATTCTCCCAGCAAGGGAATAACAGTTTCCTATAGCCCTGATTTGCTAAATAAAACACTCCTTGATGGCTCCTCGCAATAACGTTTGCACAGAAAATTGATATTCTTCCTCCTCCCATCAGCCTTGACACTGTTTGTTTGTGAGTTAATAACTTGAACACTCAGCTGGGCTATTGATCCCTTCTCAGAACGATCATTCTTTAGTTCAAAATACACAAAAAAGAAAAAGGAATGAGATTGCAGTGGCAAAATGAACTCGATGCTTGCATGTGGCCCCATGGCACTGGCATTGCAGGGGGACTCAGGTCCTTCCCAGATGCTCATGATATCTTTGCAGACAGAACCACACAGAGCTGGATTTATTTCTCTCCATTGTCAGGGAAGAGATGTTGCAGTTTGCAGATAGAAAGTGAGTTTTCATGAACCAAAATTTATCATTTAGCTTTAAATATTCATCGCACAAAAAGGGCTTTACAGAAGGAGAGCTGGTGCAGGTAGGTGTCCGTGCTAGGGATGTTCAGCAGCAGCCGTGTGTGGGTACCATCACCTCCTGTTACAGGAAAGGCAGGAACAAAAAGCACTTCAGAGCCCCAGTCCTCCAGCTGAAGGAGAGAGGGTAGCAGCAGATCAGTCCTTCCATCCAGGGCATGGTGCTCTCTGGGCTTTTGATGTATTTGATAGGACCTGGCATTCCAAAGGCAGAGCAAAGCCCCAGGTTTCATCCATTCCCTGCTGACAGCTCTCCTTTGGAGTAGATCCCCCTCCACCACCCACTCTAACAAAACCTGATTAAAGGAGACATTAATGTCACTGCAATGCCCTCATCCTCCTTAACCACTCCTGTACCAGCAGGGAACTGCACCCCCTCTCCCCGGGGAGCCCTCCCCAGTCGTGTTTTCCTTTGCAATCTGTTTGCATACCTCTGGCTAATTGTTCTTCAGACTGCTCTTTTCAGGGTAGGTTTTCATGGCAAACGATCAATTTTTCCCCAGTTACTTTTTTTTTTTAGACTTTTTTTCCCCTTCAAAGCCTTTGATGTCTGGGAAAATAACAGGCAACCTCAACACAGGGCTGAGCATCAGGCGAGGGCTGGGAAGCACTAAGCGGAAATGCATTTAGTTGTCTGGGTCAAAAACCATTTCCTTTGTTAAATGATTATTATTGTTCCAAGAGGATTTCAGTGGGAATTGAGGGTGCTTAGATAGATGGATTCACAGGTTTGCTGAGCTTCTATAAGGGTCTCTATATCCTCCACCATAATTCTACATCATAACTTCCAACACCAATAACTCTTCTATGACTCCCAACAGATATTCCTGTGCCTTCCAAAGCAATAACTTCTCAATGAACTCCAGACCTGCCAAATCGACTGTTTTCCCCCTGCGGACGCCTGCTTTTTGGCCCTTCTCACCACCCCCCTGGGAATCTTGACCCATTTACCTCTCCTTCTGGTTCCAAGCCCAGCACAAGGGGAGATGAGATCAGAAAGCGATCTGCTTCAGACGTCAACAAATAGCTCTGGCACTAAAAGCTTTCAGTCATCTCCCATTTTCCTGACTGCTCTCAGCAGCCGAGGATCCAGACCTGGGCCTGCCTGGGCTTCTGAGCAAACCTTTCCTTGTCACACGCTTCCCTTTCTCACAATACTCATTTCTTCCAGCTCTTACCTGAAAATTGCTACGGGTGTTGCAGGTCTCCCCTGGAAAAATTACTTAGGTTACACTGGGGCTAAAGAATAAACACTCAAATAAGAAATAAATTGTGATGCATTTCTTGGGTTGCCACACCTCCCAGTTCACCCATGAGAAGTCGTGCCAGGCACAGTGACACTGAGCCATTACCTCTCCACACACTTGATCTTAATGACATGTTAATTAAGCTGAGGTTAGAGCTGCTTGCTACCTTATTATTTTTGTTCCTATCACAGTAATGCTCACTGGTCTCAATCAGGAATAGAGTCTTTTTTTCCCCCTCTCTCTGCTTTTGAGTAACAAATTCTTTCAAGATCCATAAAAATAAATGCATACAAGCAGGCTCTGCTCTTTTCCAGGGGATTTTGCTCTGCGAGGGAGGAAAGGTTTCAACAGTGTGCTTGAATCAAAAATGAACATATGCAAGAAGGGAGGAATGACATGCATCAAAAGTTGCCCTTTTTTTTTTGTTGAAAGAGGATTTTTTTTAAACAAAGAAAAACCCCAAAAGAGTAATCTTACAGCACCAAGTGCTGTGAACAGTCAGTTCATGCTGCATGGTGAATATTGAGCAAGCTACAAAGCTGTCTAGAGGAGGACAGAAGAAGGATAAATGATTTGGCTCCACTTTTGGGCTCTCCAGTTGCTATTCCACACATCGACCTGCAAATTGCTCCAACTACTGGGGCCAGACATGGTAGGCCTCCTCTCAGGTCATCCACACCACATGAGCACACAGAAAGCAAGCAGTGCTTCTGTATAAATAATCAAGATGTAAACGACAGCACTAAATTTGCTGAAAAGCAAAGAGTGTGCCCTGGTGTAGGTCTTCCCTATGCCAGACTGCCTTCATGTGGGTGCAATGAGCTGCCAGCTCCCATCAGACCCATGGTGAGCTGCCAGAGGCACTTTTCCTGGAGAGCAGGTATCAGAGGGGCAGGAGTTCTGCAAAACAGTCTGTGATCAAATGGAGTCCAGGAGGGAGAGGCAGGTGGGGAATGCCACTGAGGAAATTTGGGCAGGTCTTCTTGACAGCAGAAGGGATGCAGCTGCTCATCCTCAGGGGATGCTGCTGCTGCCCTGCGAAACTGGAATGGTATTCCCCATTTCCATTCCCTCCCAGTCAGGGGGAAATGAGCCATGTAAACCAAGGACTATGGAACCGCTAAGGAAAGTTGGGAAAGACTTTTTATCTCATGGAGTTCAACCATTAGGAGGTAGGAGGATCCAACACTTCTAACCCTGTGGGCACCTCTGACCCCCGTGGCTGCCAGCCCCTTGCAGGTATCCTCAGGAGTTGGTATAGGAGTCCCACAGTGGGGACAGGCTTGTGTCACCCCCCCCTGCTGCACTCCAGTGCCCTGTGAAGAATGACCTGGCTTTCTAAAAGATGCCATCACACTCACACAAACTGATTACTAGGAAACAATTAAGCTGATGATGGACCTCAGGACCACCATGGGAAAATGTAAAAGGGAGCCACCTGTTCCTACAAAGCCCAGTTTCTGCTGGGATTTGCAACCCAACTTCACGTCACTTGTCAAACAAGAGTCAGGACTCCTCTTCCCTGCTTTTCAACCAAACTCAGCCTATGCCTTTTCTGGCTGCTTCTGAAAACAACTCAAAAATGGAAATTAAGAACTGAAACACCTATAAAATGTTAATGTTTTCCCTGCCCTGTGCTGAAATCATCACTTCCCTTTGCATTCAGTGCTGCTATTCTCAGTGGGAAGGAGCTGGTTCTGTCCCAAAATTTAACCCTTGACATCAGAAAACATCCAAAAGGGAAAAAGAAGCATCTCTTCTGGGGATAACCCATAGGAAAAAGACTTTTGAGAGGCTCAGTGATGCTTTAATGGATAATGGAGGAGGAATGGCTCTGGGAACTGGGGTGAGAGAGGTCTTTTCTGGGGAGTGTGGTGTCTCCTAAAGCAGCAAGTCCCGGTGGTGGTGGTGTTCCAAAGAGGTCTTGCAGCACAAAGCAATGCAGGCAGACACACAGCAACTTACTGGGAGGCTCTGGCATCCAGGCTTTGAGCAGGAAGGCGCTGCACAACTGCACTAATTATCTGTTGAACATCTGTCTCTCCCCTCCTATCGCGGGGCCGGAGGAGTCCTCCTGCATAGCTGAGGATTAGCGCTGGAAAAAATTCTGTTGACTGTGTGATTTTGCATAGGAGGGGGAGAGAAAAAGATCCTCATATTCCTTGGAAGGGGTGGGTGCTTCAGGGAGAATCTCTTGGATGAAGGAGGGGAATTTGTAGTTGAAATCAGAGACCTTGCTGGAGCAAGAAGCAGGGCTTTGCCCTGATGTGGGCTTACAGATTTAGTCCCTTGCTCCAAACTGAGGTGAGCAGAAGCTTTGGCCCTGTGGTCCCAATACTGCATGTAACACCAGGGCATCTATTACAGCCCAGAGGGTTCTCTGTCATGGCACCCAGCCTGCTCTGCTGGCAGCAGAGGTAAATCACCGAAGACCAACCTGTTGGTGGCTTTCCAGGGACTGCTTTGCTTCCTTGGGACAAAGGGAGATTCCCAAGTTCACCAGTGGCTCAAGAATTTAACAATAAAAGTAGTAAGACTTCCAGTTGTGGTGTGGTACCTAGGGAAGGTTGTGCATCTTTCTCACTGTCTTGGCTGGCATGCAGCTCTCCCAAAATCCCTCTATATCCAGGGACAGACGCAGCAGCACAAAGGACCTTGGACAGGATCCTGGCATAAATCACCCTCTAATAAACTGAGGAGCCTCCTTCCTATAGAGGAAAGGGAGAGGATCTGGAACACGGGGAAATGGGACTGGATGGTGGGAATACATCCCTAATCTTCAGTCTGTAACCCACCAACTTTGAGAGGAAAAACCTTCCCAACTTTGTATGACATCTACCATCCATATTAATGAGGTTTGTAGAAATCTGTGTGCAAAAAGCCTGACAGAAGCCTAAAAACCAAACCCGTGGTGAAGTGAAGCAAATTCCCTGCTGTTTAATTAGTACAAATGTCTTGTGAGCTGGGAACGTGTTGGGGGTTTTTTTGTTTGTTTTTTTTTCCCTTTCAAGACCATCAGGGGCCAGAAACTTGCACAATAACGCAAACAAAACATCCCTTAAAATCAACTGGTGCTTTTGGCCAAGCAGAAACAGTTGGGATTTCCAAATATGGCCCATGGGAACAACAGCCCAGGCATTCTCGGGAAGCATCTTGGAGCCTAAACTGTCTCCCAAGAATAAAATCCTTCAGTCCTGCCTGACAAAAGAGCCATTGCATGACAGTTGCTATCGCAGAGGCACGTGAATTAAGCAATCAATCAAGCAAGCAGTGCCCAGGAAAAGAGCAGTGCACGAGGCACATCCTACCAGCAGCAGAGCAGGGCAGGCCTGAGGTTGCCTCCCATCACACGTGGGCTATTGTAGCCCTTCTCCACCAACACCACAGCAAGTGGGGTTTCCTTTGGTTTTGGCTTTCTAATCCAAGCTTGGGGAGCAGGACCCTTTCTTGGAGAGAATACAGGTATCCAGCATTTGTTTTGGAATTGGATGCTATATAAATCAATGGTTATTCTGCGGGGACGTGACAGAGCAAAAAAATCAGATGTAAGATTTGCCAGACGGCAAGAAATGAACTAGAAATTGCTGCCGTCTCTCCTGGGTTAGGTAGGGAATCCTGTCTCAAAGGCTTGGGATTGCGTGTGTGCTGCCAGCTTCACATAATGACATTCCCTGGGGCAAAAAGAGAAAGAAGACTACTTAAAATCACCCATAACTTACTGTCTTCCATCTCTTTTAACTGGCTCAAAGGACATGGCCACTGCCCATGCATGGATTCAAACATCAGGATGTGATTTTTGGAGCCCAGCTGTGCCATCCTGAGAGAAGGGCTGAGCACCCGGAGGCCCAGATATATTTGCAAACAGACTGGGCAAATGGCTGCATGTTTGTAAATGTATTTTAAAAATCAGATTCTGTTGGCAGGCAACTCTCAGACAGCAAGCGGGGCCAAATCCCATGAATAAATTGCTTGGAGCGAGTAGTTTGACGCGCCATTATTCATAACTAATGCAGTCCTAGTAAACAGAAAATGGAGGCCAAATCTGCCTGTATAGACACCAATGACCTCATCTATTTTCATCCTATTTACTGAGTAAAATAGGAGCAGAAGAAAGTTACCACCATCCTCTAAAAGGGGAAATGGAGGTTTTGGAGGAACAATATTCCCAACAGCTCTGGACTGCAGGGACCCAAGCTGAATTCAGAGTCAGAGCAGAAATTTGGTCCCACCGATGCAGAGACACAAATAACACCAATGCAGTTCTTCTGCCATCTCTGATCAGCTCTTGCTCAGGGTTATGAAGAGCACAGCTTTCCTGAGACAAGAGGAAAGCCAGTGCCACCGGTGGGGGCACGGCACTCACAGGGCAGCCTCCCAAAAGTGGGAGCTCTTCTTCCACTCCCAACCAGCATTTCAAAGCAGATTATGTGGAGGTTTTTGGAGGCAGGCAAGCTGCAATACAGTTCCCCACCTCTCCATAGCGAAGTTCTAGGCAAAACAAACAAAATAAACAGGGAAGTGAAAAGGGAGCAACAGGCTGCTCCTCTGCCCAGCACAGCAACTGCAGGCTGCTCAGTACAGCCATCAAACAGTTGGTTACAGCAAGCACAAGATACAACTCTCATGGTATTTTCATTCTGAAAGAAACATCAGAAGTCACTGCCAGGGCATACTGTAGGAAAAAAACACCCATCCTGATTGCAGATGGGAAGGGACCTTCATGAGGCGCAGGTCTGCTAATGCTGACGCAGCCGCCAGAGCAGCAGCTGCTTCCAAGAAGCCGTGAGGCTACAAACCAGAGCACAGACGTGCTATTTCTGCCACATTTCCTATGTACTTTAGGAATTACATTTATTTCAATTTGGGCAACGCGTAGGAAAATTGTGTACACGGCTGTGATCGCTCTTCCCTTGCTTCCTTTCCTAAATAATGAAAATTCTAAAGGATTTTGCTTGCAAGCTGCTTTCACCCTGAAGAGGCCAGCTCAGCACCTCCTGAATTTACCTTAGGGAAAACTAGAGCCATTGACCTGAAGACTGCCATATTCATCTTGAGCACAAAGGGAAATACTTCTGTAAATGACAAAGAAAATTTATTACGCTGCTTACAAGTTACAGCCCATTAAAAAAATTGCCCTGATTTGAATCATTGACTTTTCAAAATAAATACTATTCTTTCATCAATAAGCTCAAAATGCAAACTAACCACAAACCCTTTGAAAGAAAAAAGAAACATAAAAATCATATCTTTACACATTAATAACATTTACTGATCTAATTGCACGCATATGTCCACATCCATAATTTTACCATATCGCACATCAATAATACTCTACACTTTTTTCATATTAAACTATGCTACTCCCATGAAACCAAAGTCCTAAGTATTCCCCTAAAAAGGCCCTTGCTATTTAAATGCACAATGGTTACATTTCAAAGTATTAACATTAAGAGCATATTTGGTTATGCAGACTGGCATTAACCATTCATAAAATGAATGGGGCAGCAATGTGGGCATGTCAGAAAATAGAAACACTTTAACTTGTAACTAAACCATGGGAGTTTTCTCTGTCTCCTTTTGCTGTCACCTCCTTCAAGTCTCACACCCTGAATTTATTAAGCAGACAAAGTAGCTTGGACTGAGCTTGGCACTGCCAGGTCTCTGTGCCTCGTGGTTTTGGATGAGGCTTAGCATGCTATAATCTGTTTATTAATGCTTTGAAGAGGGTCTGAGCAATGAGGAGGAAAAACTGGCAGATGATAATACTATTTAGGCTAATCAAAAATACGATGGATAGGGGAGACCATCAAAGTGAGCGGCAGTGCCAGGCATCGAGGAAGCATGGTGTGGTGATAAATGCAACACAGGCATGCTGAAAGGGAGATTCTGAACTAATCACATCCATTGCTGAGGCCTAAATTAGCTGAAAACAGGCACAAAGTGATGTCAGCCTCTGCTCTGTGGCCGCAGCTAAAATGGCAAACAAAATGTTAGGTGATATATAAAAACCCGGGATCACATGTGACACTGTAAATCAACGATACACCCTGACCTGGAACATTCTGATTAATCCTGGATATCCTGCATAAAAAAAAAAAAAAAAAGTCAGGGATAAAGAGTATCTGTTCAGTGACAGGCAATAAAAGCAATTAGATGCAGAGAAAGAGTGGAGCCTGAGACTTTAATTTACAAAGGAGGTGGATAAACAGGAAGAGAAAGGAGGTGCATAGAGACAAAAAAAGGGAGATGATAAACGCTCGTTGAATATGGGAAGGGCAGGAGGGTCCACAAACTAAAAAGGAGACTTCAGGCTGCTGTATTTACACAAGTAGCACCTGGTGCACAGCCAGGCCTTGGTCTGTGCTGCCACCAAGGATGCCATAGACCCACAACCAGGGGGAGCTTAGAACAAAAATTAAGTGCTTTGATTTCTAAAAAGACTTACAGGTGTGTGGTGGCACTGGGAGTGGGTAAAGGAAGAGTCATGATGTGAAAAAGAACACCAAGGTCTAGAGAAACACCACCACAGTCAGCACAAGGTCTTATGGATGAGACCTCTATCCAGACAGGAAAATGGGACCTGTTTCCCACAGCAAGTTGCTACTGGCTGGACAGAGCCAAGGCTTAACCCATGAGCTGCAGCAAGCAGGCTCTCCTGGGCACCTCTTTGGCATATTTAGGTATTTAATGAGTTGAGTCCTCTCTCTTCTCATGTCTCCCTGAGCCTTTGATGAGGAGCACCATTCTCAGCACATCACTACAAATGCCATGTCCACACAGCTCTGCAGGGCAGCTGCTGCCCACAGAGGGGAAACTGAGGTAGAATCCCCGGCTTTCCCTACACCATTGGGATGCTCCTCAACACTGCACTCCTCACATTCACCAGCTGCATCCTAAAAACACAGTTGCCCAGGGGCAGGTGGGCAGACTCAGATCCTTGCGTGTCTCTCCATCTCTCCCCTCCCTGTTTTCCGAGGTCTGGTGATTTCCCAGCTGATGAACACATTACCACCTCATTCGGCAACGCCTCAGAGGTGCTCACGTTTCAGGCCCCGGCGAGAAAAAGATGAAGTATGAAAATCCCTTTCCTTTCCAATCCAGTCCTCCCAGCACCGGCCAAGGAGCAAACACAAAACGCCTCGGAAAACACACAAAAAACACCGGATGTGAGAGGCTGTGCCGAAGTCGCACCATATGCAGGTGTCAGGGAAAAAGGTCTCCTGTCTCCCACGCCAGGCTGCTATCTCCATCCCACAAAGCCTTCCCATGAGGGGTTAATAGCCAAGGATGATCCTTTGCCTCCACGGGCTTGTCAGTGAACTGGACTAGGTGGAGAAAGGGGAGGATTTGCCACGCCCATCGGCACCAGTAAGTATCTGGCGATGATACCTGCTCTGGAAGCCTTCAAATACATCCATGCTGACACAGAGAGCTGCACAGACGAGCCCCAGCCCAAATACCATCTCACTATTCCGCAGCAAGTGTGATTCGAGAAAGCACATTCTCCTCTCCCTACCCTCGGAGATGCAGCAAAGAAAGGGACAAAGGTCAGGGCAGGAGTTAAACACTAACCCCCAGGGCATCTCATGGTGACATCCCTGTCAGCAAACAGCTGTATTGTTTTGGTTTTTTTCCACATGGCCTGCAGCATGTTAAAACCCATGAGACACAAGCAGGAGCTTGTCCCTCTTCTGCAGCCCGTACCCCCAGAGCCCATATTTTGGGGTATTATTTAAGAAAAGTGAGACAACCACCTATGTGGGTGAGGGAGAGAATGCTGATCATGTTTAAGTATAAGGGAGCATGTTGGGCAACCTTCATCTTCATCTAGGATCCCTGGGAAAAGGCATCAACTCGGCATCTCAGGCCAAGAGAGACTGATGCTTCTCAGGAAAGGTCACAGTCTCTCCCCTGAAAGGCTTTTTGGACAGGGAAAGGGGTTATAGCAATTGTAGCACTGTGCCTCCCTTCAACACTCTCACAAGCTCAAGCAGAGCAAAAGACTCCACAGCTTTGCTCCACGCTGGTTTTTCACCCCAAAAATAGAAACGAGCAGATCACACCAAATTCTTGCGGGATTTTGCAGAAAGCGCTAAAGAAAATGGGACAGAGGTTTGTTTAGTGGGGACAGCCCAGTCCTGCCTCTTTGACATTTGCTCCAAACCAGTGAACTGCACAACATTTGAACTTTTGTTTAGACAGATAGGCCTGTGTATTTAGAAATCCTTGAAACTCATCCATCTGCAAAGACAGCAACTCTCCATAATGCAAAAGCTCTAGCCGGGATGCTGAGCTCAGCAGATCTCTCTACAAATGATTCCTATTAAAGTAAAAAATTACAATGCAAGCGTCTATTTGACAATCCAAGCCTGACCAAAGAAGAAAAAAAGTAATTAAAAAAACCCATAATATGGTCGTGCCAGTCATCTTTACAGACCACTGAGGAGCTTGGGGAACACCCGCTCTCCATCGCCTGCCTGGTACCCAAACTTCCCAAATTTCAGAGGAATGCACCCTCCACTGTACCCAGGACCATCCTGGTGCAGTCATCCTGATCAGAATCTGCTCAGCTCTCCAGTGCCTCTAGAGATGAAAAATCCAACTTAATTGCCTGGCAGTCAGTTTGGATATCTATCCATCTTTTCCATGAGGATCATTTCTCCTGGCACCCAGCCTGAACCTCCCACACTGTATTTTACCCCTGTAGTTTATTGCCCCAGGGAGTGAAGGGCCAGTTTCCCTGTGAGATTTTTGCATCTCTGAAAGCTTACAGCTTTTTTGGGCTTTCTCTCCTCCAGACTGAATGCTTCCAAACCATGGCCTTGGGGATATGGGACATGCATAGATCCCCGACTGCTTTGTACACCACCAGCACCAGCAAAACACTGAGAAACTCATCACAGGTGATGGGTGCAGCCACACACCAGCAGTGCTCCTGATCTCACCAGCAAGGACAAGGAAGCACAGCTATCAGGACCAAGAGAAAACCAAAAAACCATCCGAACTAAGAGCCTAAACACCACCTGAGGCAGAGCAAACTGAAGAAGAGCCCTCCCTGTGGTTTCCCGAGGTGGGCTGAGTGTGGGATGTGCTTGGGTGACCCCATTGGTGCCACATCCCTTCTCCCTCTCTGCACACCATGGCAGCAGCAGAGTGCTCAACTTGTAGCTCCCTGCCCCCCACAAAGCCTAAACCAGCAGATTATCACGTTAACGCTTCAAATGTTTAATTTCCTGCTCCAATTACACTGGTTTTGCAGCGGGAGAGGCAGGAGGGGGGAACAAGTAAAAACAAGCTGGGTGTTTTCAACTAAACCCCGAGCGACCCCAAGACCACCAGGGTTTCCCTTCACCTCCACGGATGGGGGTTCAGTGCTCAGGCTGGCGAGGTGGCTGGATGTGGGCGTGGGAGCCACCTGAGTGTCGGCCTCTCAGGCCAGCAGAGCAGTCCCTCTCCATCCCGCAGCCGAAATGAAAAGATCCTTTTGTTCGGCGATCTCCACAACGCTGCAGAAACATTTGCTGCACCACAAGAAAAACAAGGCAGCTGGTGTTGGCAGAGCAAAACGGTACCCAGCTGCAGAGAGGGGCTGAGGGAGCATCAGCGAGAGAAAGGGAATAGAGTAGGAGGGCTAAAACCAGTGGGAGTATGGAGGGAAGTGTATCCAAGTGCAGAACAGCTACGGAGTGAAATGAGGAGGGATGAAAAGCACAAAGGAAAACTGAAGGAGAGGGAAGGTGAGAGCACAGAAGAGGGGGACAGACAGTGGGGAGAAAGGGGGAAAGAATGCAGAGAAAGCGATGGTGTGGAGAAGGAAAGAGGGAGAGTGAGGAAGAAAGCACTGAGGAAACGGCAGGCTGTAGCGGCATGCAGGCTCCCGCGGAGCTGCCTCCGCCTGGACACTCCCCTTGCCACATCCACTGGGTTGCTCAATACTCCCCAGAGGAAAAGAGATCTGGAGGAAAAAAGATATCTCCACCCAGGTGTCTTGCAGGACAGCAAGTCGAGCTCGAGTGGCTTTCAAGAAATATTAAAAAAAAAAACCTCATCTATGAGCACTCACTCAGCCTGAAAGTCTGAATGGCTGCTTATAGGGAAGAGTGAGGCTCTGGACCCCAAAATCCCATGGAAAACACCCAATTACCCCTGGTGGGAAGGCAGAGCCCATCACCCTCAGCTGGGCTGGGGCAGAGGACCTTGGTTGCCTGCAGAGATGGGGATGCTTTCCGCTCGGAGCCCTTCCAAGGGGTCATCCATAGCTGCTGTTATTTATAGCTAGCTGAGTGTGCAACCCTGCACTGAGCTCACCCGAGCACACAGGGAAGGAGGTGAGAAAAAAGGACTGACCTTGGGGTCAAGGCCAGGAATAGCTGCCAGCGGCCACAAATAGCTAGTGCCATATTCGGCCCTGGTTCTTCGAGAGCTGCTGGATCGGAACATGGTGTTTCCAAGATTTCAGCTCCAGGTCATGATAGGATTGATTTCTCCCTCGGACTCATGTTCCCCCAGCAAGACCCCTCCATAGCTGCTCTCCAAAAATCTGCTGGGTGGATGGAGCAGGTGGGAAGGGGCAGGAAAGCAATCCAGCGGTGGGGA
Source organism: Dicaeum eximium (assembly GCA_013396995.1). Classification (NCBI taxonomy): domain Eukaryota; kingdom Metazoa; phylum Chordata; class Aves; order Passeriformes; family Dicaeidae; genus Dicaeum; species Dicaeum eximium. The sequence continues at coordinate 118,618 of VWZP01001296.1, read as the reverse complement.
GGGGATGACTGACCTCTGGAAAATGTGCTGGAAAAGCAAGGGAAGTAGGTCGCGAGGAGGGACGGGTTTCAGCACCTGCTGCGGCAAAGCCTGACGCTGACCTGGGAAGGGGCGACGCAGGGGAGAGGATTCCAGAGGATTTTGGCAGCGTGCAGCCATCAGCACGCAGCTCGATGACTCCTTTGGGTGCCTGCGAGAATCTCAGCACATGAGATCAACGCGGACGGTGTGCAGGCACGAAGACCGTCACGTGCACGCCTGCGTCCCCCCCGGAGCCTGCGAGCACAGAAACCACCTCCGCGCCCCAGCCGTGCGGGATGTGGGCACCCTCCCCATCCCTCTGAGCACGTGCACGGATGAACACACACGTCCTTTCGAACGTGCAAACACAGAGCCTGGTGCAGACCGACACATCCAACCCACACGCCAAGGACTTTCCTGGCTGCCCTGGCGGGACCTGCCTGCAAATGCCCTGGATCCCAGCACACCCACATTGCTCCGTGCTTGGCTGTGCTGGAGCATCCTGCCCTTTCAGGTCAGGGAACAAGGGTGGAACCCTTCTTGCTATGATCTGTGCTGGTTATGGAGGCAGTGAGAGACCATGGGAATGGGAAGGTCAAATCCTGCTCCCTCCAGCACCAGCGCCCAAAGCTCAGCTACTGCCGAAGGCAGAATTCAGTTATTAACCCTCCAGTACCAAGTCCAGGGGCTAACACTCTGATGGGTAAGTGGAAGATGAAGACAGACAGGGGAGCATGGTGGCTGAAAGCCCTGGGTGAGCAGTGTTAGCTTGCTGGCTACATGGCCTGCAAAGAAAAATTGTGCCTGCTGACACACGGCCCTCACCCTATTCTGTGCTGAAGGGCTGAGATGCTGAAAGAACTGTCTCCTGGCTTCTTTTCTGCATGGTTTTGAGCCACATTTTGGATATGGAGGGAAAAGCAGGGCCCACCTGGTCCTGCTCCTCAGCTGGACTGCCGGAGCACAGCACAGCACTAAGCCAGTTCTGGATGCTCCTTCTTCCCAAGAGCTCTGGAGGATACTTCAAGCACCATCGGCCAGATCACTGCACACAGATATCCCCAGTGTCAGACAGGGAGAATATACAACCCCTTGCTCCATTAAGAGCCTGTCCTGATTAATTTTCTGATTTGGATGTTGTTTGTCCCAGTCCCTTGTGCTTTTCTGTACCAGCTGTGTGAACTGTGAGGAGCCGGGCAGGGCAAAGCCCACCAGGCAGGGACGCAGCCTGGGGAAGCCTCCCAGCCCAGGTGGATGTGTAGCATCAGACAGCCCTCACCAGGTGGCAGCAGGTTGTGCTCACACGGCTGGGGAGTGAAAGAAGAGCTGGAAAAAGCAGAGGGAAAATCAGAAAAATAAAGCATGCTCTAAGCAAAACATTGAGTAGACAACACACAGTCCTTGTCGAGACTTTCCTGCCTCCCGTGAAAATACACACAAATGCAGGTTTTGTTGAGGGGTGGCTTGCATGGGGCTGTAAGACACAGTTCCTGCAGGTGCTACCCATCACCTCCAACTATCCTGTACTCCTGTGGCATCTTCCCACACAGGTCTGCAGTGTCCCATTGGATCCACATCCTACGAAGTTGCTCAAAGAGACACAGAGCCAGGAGCTGCCAGGAGCACAGAGGAGGTCTGCAGCACGCACCTTCTGGGGGAATTCATCTGTCCAGCCATGCCACACAAAAGCCCTATGACCCAGTGGGTGGCACTCCCGCTCATGGCAGGAGGGATGGAACTAGATGATCTTTAAGGTCCCTTCAAACCCACAGCTCTCTATGAGAGCCCCTCCTCAAACCCATCAAGGAGCAGCAGTATCCCCTAGAAGCTTCTCCTGCTTGCAGCACGCTTCTAAGCCCGGACCACACCAGCCCAAAGCCCCACAGAGAAAAGTCTAAACTCCAGGAGAGCTGTGTCCTAGTGGGACCAGGACAGGAGCAGGGGATTTGTGTGTGCACATCTGGAGAAGAGCCAGTCCCCGGGAGCCCGTGGAGACCTCCCTGCCTCTCCAGCATGCAAAACTCAGCATCTGGTCCCAGGGTGCGTTGTGGTGGTTTTTTTGGTGGTTCTTTTTTTTTTT
>VWZP01001296.1:105417-116499 GCA_013396995.1 Dicaeum eximium | reverse complement strand
TTTTTTTTTTTTTTTAGTTTAACAAACTACTCTCCAGCCTTGTAAGGCGAATCCCCACCGTGCCCAAATAAGCTGAGTATTTTTGGCTGCTCTCCCTGCAGCCTTGGGCTGGCCTTTGGGAAATGCATACCCTCCGGCCCTTCATGCTCTGGAAATTGAAGAGGCTGCCTCTTCTCCGCGCCAGAAAAGGGATTACAGGACACGCTTAAGGGCTTGAATTCATAACCTTCAGCGTCCCCCGGAGCTGGGGACCCTCCTACGTGAACCGCGGCAGCGGCACCACTAGCCGGCAGCACTGCCAGCGTGTCCGTCCCAGGCATCCAGAGGGCACGGGCACTGTTTGGGTTTCAAGCTGGGACAGAGCATGCCGACCCTCTGGGCTGCTCGCAATTAACAGATTCTGAGGCTGCACGGAGACAAATTACTATAATTTAACAAATAGACGTTATCTTAAAACGAGTGCCTTACCCAACACCTATTGATTCCTGCTCCCCTTCCAAAGAACTCACTGCAATTAAGTTGTCACATCTCTAATGCCCACGTAAAAATGACTCAGCTCCAGTGTCTCCCAGAAAACCTTGTCTGTGCAGGATTACAAAACCTAGCTGCCGAGTTTCCTTTTCACTCCTGAATTAGCCAGAGATGAAATTTATCTCGGCAGTAGACAGCAGAGCTTTTATCCGCATCCCTCTGGCTGCCATGCAGCTAACAGGCAGCTCATGCTTTACCTTTCCTTTTTCAAACTGCCAATGGGTCTGTCCTCCACAGGCAGGGCATTAGGGAAAGCAGAAATTCTGTTTCTGTGGGCTTTCAACCTCTGTGCAGCTGATGTTTGGCTGCTGGAACAGCAAGGCATGCTGCAGAGACGAGGGGCAGTTGGTAGGACCCCATCACTCCACAGGGCTGGCACAGGGATGCTGTGGGTTCTGCTTTCCTACAGCCAGTCCCTGCCCTGCTGGGAGTCCTGCTGGCCTGGGACACAGGCTGAGCAGCCCCAAATGCGTTGCATTAGCATGCCGTGCCTCAGTTTCCCCACTGCCACAAACAGACTGAGAGTTGGTGGCACCTTTACCAAGCAGAGCAGCAAGCAGCAGCATGGGTCCCAAGGACATCAGTCCCAGTTTGAAACTTATGGGGGTTTCCTCCCTGACAGCAGATGAGGGGAGTGTAAGAATTGCTTTTTCCTCCCTCAAATGGCCAATTACACTGCTGTTTTAATACTTATACTACGATCACCACCCTGACACAACCTTGTTTCCCTTGCTCCACAGTAGAACTGCTCAGGGGTTTACATATTCAGCCAAGGCTGCTCCACCTGGACCTTCCCAGGGATCCCATGGAACAGCCAAGATGCTTCAGAGAGATGGAGGCAAGGTGAAAAAGTCCTGTCTGTTCAGTAGCATCTCATAGTAGGATTGATTCAGTTCCAGGACAGCCAACAGTGCCTTCAAATCCTGACGGTTTGCATTTCCAATGCTCCAGACTGGGTCAAGAGGAGGATTCCTACCCCACTGCTGCTTGCCAAGGGACAGGGGAGAGCAGCCAAGGGGAAAAAACAGCACAGAAAAACAGCAGCAGGGGTACAAAGCCAGAATGAGACCGTGATGCCAGAGATTAGGAAGGGATCTTTACAGAGGCTGGTGAGCTAGACCTTAATTACACGCCACGCACTTGGGCAGCGAGCCACCAGCTGCCGCTCATTTCACTGATGCAGCGGATAGATTTGATAATCACTGTCATGTTGTGGGGCTAATCTTCCCCTCTCCATCTCTGGACACTCATTTCACTGCAGGGAGAGTTGCAGCCAGCTCTGCAGAGAGCCCTGCACCTGTGTGTGTGCAGAGCCAGGGCAGTTTAGGGGTGCGCCTACAAGCACCCAGATGGGCAGGGGTGCATGTGCCCTCTCTGTGGGTCCCCAGTGGAAGCATCCCACCCCAAAACCTCCCTGCAAAAGGGGACTCTGTCCCCTTTACTGGTGAAGCCAGTGTCATTTATTGATAGCATCCCTGTGAAGCAGGCAGGGACTGAATGAATGCATGAGAAAGGGTCTGCAAAGCATCATAAAGGCAAGAGGAAAAGCCACACTCATAAAACACCAAATGCCAGGAGTTAATAGGGGGCACTAGGGGTGCCATGGCTCTCTCCTCTGCCCTGGAAAGACCTCAAAGGAGCTCAGCATTGCAACTGTTTTACCCATAGATTGAAACCCGACTATCCCTTTCTCATTCCTATGAGGAGAAAGTGGCCCCCAGCAGTGGGGCTGAGTCCCCGCTGGGGCAGGCACGGATCAGAAAGGCCCAACCCAGCCCCCAGCTCCCATCCTCTCTGGAATGTCAATCAGGCACCTGCCAGCGCAGCCAATTCACTTCCATTTGGAAAATTAAAGAAATAAAATGAATCGTTTGCTTAATTTGAAAGGGTGGCAGGAAGCAAAGACGCCTTGGGCTGGTGCCAGCGTGCGGAGCTCTGCTCATCCACAGGGTTTTGCTGGGGCAAAAACATCAGCCTGTTCCCTTCCTCTGTCTGCTGGGCCAAACAGCCCCTGCCCAGGGGGCTACAGGGGCTCCCAGCCTGCTCCCACTGGTCCCTGTGCTCCAAAACTGGGCAGCAGCTGGCAAGCACAGCGGTGCTCACGGCAGTGATGCCCCACAAGGACTACATCCGAGGGCCTCGGGGACGGCTGCCCTGGGAATTCTGTCCCACCGCTGGCTGGGAGGGTGAAACCCCTTCCTCAGGGGCACCTCAGGTTTGAGCTTGGGGTTTTTTGGTGCCTTTGTCCTCTTTGACCTCTGCTGGTCCCCTGTACGTCACAAGGCAGGAAAGAAGGAGCAAAGGTGGAGGTGAAAACAATAGGAAGGTACATTGCAAAAAACCTCCCAAAATATCATCTCTCTTGCATAACTACGGGCTCTGCACAGGTGGGGCACAGCCCTCCTGCTGCCCCAAACTTTCAAGGTTTTGGGGACACGACAGGAAATTCTCCCTGTCTCAGCTGTGCTCATCTCTGGGGCAAACTTCCGCTCACCAGAGCTGGCCTCAGCCTAATTCTGCAGTCCCCCAGCCTGCAGGATTCACTCCTGCTCTGTCCCAGGAAAGCAGAAAGAGCCACCAGGACAGGACCCCTTTCTCCAGCCAACTCTCTGAGACTAGACTGAACCCTGGGCTCTGTCCTTCCGCCTCCCCAGTGTATCCCAGTCACTTGAAAGACACAACCATCATCTCATTGCTTTTTTCCTCTCCACCTCCCTGCTCTTCCCCCTCCTGCAACAAAGGCGAATCCCCAAATCCCAGCTCCTTCCTGCCAAAGACACATGCACCTGCAGAGCAGCTGATGCCAACATCCAGAGCAGAGCCAAGCACAACAAATGGGCTAAAGAGCCCTCACTGCACAGAGACCAGCTTACAAAAACAACTGTATTTCACCCAAACTCTATTAAACTGTCCTGGGTTATTGCTTCGTTTCCTTTCCCACCACTGAGGATCAAATGAGATTTCTGTGGCTACACAAGAGATGCTCTCACATGTCTACCTTCAGCTGCCCCTTCTGTGCTATGTGCAGGGTGAAACTCACTGTGGGGTGGCATAGCTTTGCATGCAATTAATTTCCCTTCCAAGATGACTTTTTCACACTGGGAAAAATACAGCCAGCAGCAAGACATTCCCATGCACAGTAACCCAGCGGGGCAGCCAAACCCGCTGCAAGAGCCCAGAGAGTCCTGAGTGCTGGGGTCTCCTTGCAAAGCCTGAAAAATGGGGTTACACAGGCTTCAGAGCCAAAAAGGACTGTGTGATGGTGATAACCCCCAGCACAGCCCTGACACTTCCCCACCACGAGCTCCAGCCCCGCTATTTGTGCAGCAATTAACAAGGTATTAATCATGGAACACAGCATTGCTTGCTTCCCCTTCCCTGTGAGCATCCCTCTAGTTTTACCTTCAGCCTTCTGAGTTTTCCTCTGGCAGGCTTTAAAAGCCAGCTGCAAACTAGGCTCCTTGTTTACAAGTCAGAGGATTTAAGAGCCGTGTAGGAGATTCAGGCCATGGCTCCCATTAATTTCACCAAGTTTTACACATCTAAGCCTTAGCCATCAGTTCTTGACAAAAAAAAAANNAAAAAAAAAAAAAAAAGAGGCTTGCTTTGAGGCAAAAAAATAGCCAAGGAAAATGAACTTCACTTCCAGAGGCTTTTCAAAATAGAAATATCTAAAATGCAGAAGTTCTTGCAGGTACTCGCCAGGCTTTGCAAATAGATAAGGGCATCTGGAAACTAAAATCTCAAAAATTTCCACTGCCTGCCCTGTCCCATAGTATCTGCACACACACACCCACACCAGCTCAGCCATCATCAGTGTCTGGAGAGGAAATGCAGAGAAAAAGTCCAAGAAATTTAATGAACTGTCACAGCTTAACAAACTAATCCCTGCTTATGCTCACCTCATCCCAAATGAGAAGCTGGGGGGAAAAAAAAGTGTACAACATGAGGCAGCTATCTCTTATCTGCTCCGTTGCTCTGCAAGGGCAGAGGACTGAGCAGGGGCTCCTGGGTCATGGTAAGGCACTGCCTCCTCCTCAGTGCACACCCAGAACTGAGCAAATATCTCACTGTTGTTTCCCACAAACAGTTTGTGTCTATTTCCCGGAAAAACTTCAGCTAAAGGTAAGAAATGTGCCTGGGAGCAGTGTGGCTTATGAAGCCCTCATGGAAGGATGGCTTTGAGCTCAGACATGAGCCTGCATTGGGTGCAGGAAGTCCCTGGTGCTGTTTGTTCACGGCACTGGACTTGCCCTCTGCAGAGAGCGGGATGGCAGCTGAGCAAGCAAAGATGGAGGCAGAAACAAAGGACAAAACCAGGAGAAGGCATTTTCCTCCTGCTTCCACTGAGCCCTGGAAAGATCTCCCAAGGGTTCTGGGGAGAGCACTGAGTCTCCAGAAGAAGCTAAAGCAGGAGCTACTGGCACGTCAGCTGTCCTCCATGAAGCTGCAGCTTGCCCTCATAGTACCTTGATCCCAGTGTCCTCATACCCACAGGGCTGGTGCCCCACCAGCAGCCAGAAACAGGGATGTGAGGCAAGTTCTTGCTGGGTGAGCTGCTCCTGAGAGATGTAAACCCTTGCTGGCAGCAGGCACTGAGTAACTATCTCACAGCAGTGCAAACAACAGCAAGTAGCATTTTCCTGGTAAAGCAGCACCCAGGCTTTCAGTCAAAGCTCAGGGCTATTTCTTCTTTGGCCCTTTACTGAGCCAAAGTGAAAGGATCTATCAAAAGGATTTACCTCTCCCATCTCCCTTACAAACATGCACACACACACACAACTAGCTTCTTGTCCCCAAAATCCTTCCCCTCTACATGAATGGTTTCATGGCCATTCCTACAGCAGAAAGAGGAGAAGCCCATCATGTGAAATATCATTTACCCCTGACCAGCAGCTCTGAACTTCATAAAAACCAGTGCCTGCATCACACATCACACAGCATCACATTGTTATTGCGTAGGCACTGTTTCACAGTTGCCTGTGGGACAGCTGGTACCAAACTGGGAATGATTGCAGTGACACCCTGGTGTAGGTTTAGCCAAGCAGCAAAGCCTGGGTGCAGATGCTAAGTCAGCTGGTAATTCTATATCCTGCTGATAAGTCGGGATTTGTTCAGTTTGGGATTTTTTTTTTGCTTCTAGGTAATACTTTTCTGACTTGGCAAAGAACACCCTGGTTCCATCTGCCGGTGGCTTGCTTTAAAGTAGTGGAAATGCCAGCTCTATTGTCATTCTGTCTCACAGGGGTGACATTTTGCCTCCTTTTCCGTACAAGTTTATAGGAATAGCTTATAAACTTTACAGAAAAATAAAGTGTACAGAACAGCCCAAAAAGGAAGGAGCTGGGGAAGCTGGTGGTGGTCCCCTGGGGAGTGGGGAGGAGGTAGGAGGTTAGGCCACACAGCACAGATTTGCTTTTCACATCTTCTTCAAGAAGACATCAGTGGCTTCGGCTCAGCCCCCCATTGCTGATAACACAACACCTCGAAGAAATTGTTCTCTGCAGGAAAGCAAACAGGGTGAATGGGATCGGCTGCCAAACCCTTACATCTCACAGTGGGAGAGAAGGGAGACCAAGAGGAAATGAAAAACAAATCCCGGAGCCGGGGATGTGCCGAGGGGTGGCTCGGCGTGGTGTTGTCTTTGTCGGCAGGGTGGGCTCCGCGGGGGTCACCGCGGGAGAGGGGATTAAGCACTCCCATCCAGACATGCCTCTGTAAAGGCAGGGGAAAGGGACAGATACTCTGAGAACCAGCAGGAGGGCAGGGCAGGGCAGGTCTCACCGGGGTGGTTGTGTCCCTGTGGGTCCCACGGCTGCCCGAAGCACCTGGAGAAGTTTTGTTGGTGGCCTCCCTGGCAGCCAGGCTTCCCACAGGGGACACACCCCCTGCCACGGGATGGTGCCTATGTCCCCTGCTGCAGCCAGCTTAGAAGGATTGAAAAGGATGTGCACAGAGGAAGAAAGGGAAGGGGAAGAGGTGAGATGGTAGCATTGAAATATAAATGAGATGATACAGCTCTATAGATACTTTTAAAACTTCCCAGATGGAAAGCCACAAGTAACCAGGTCCCCACACACCATTAGCACATCACTTATTAACCACCCATTAATGAAAGGGCTGCAGATAGCACAGTTCCCTCTTCTATCACTACAATGCTTTCCAGCCAATCCTCCTTCCAATTCCATTGCAAGAAATTCCCCCAAAAGCTAACATCAGAGAGCTGCACCTCCATTTCTTGTTTCCTTTCTTTCAGCCAAAGCTTAAAAGCAACAAATACAAGCAGAAGCAGCTCTACAGCAAGTTTCCATCTAGTCCTTTTTCCATGCAGGATGTGCTGTGCACCAGTGGAACCCCAGAACCCTTTAGGAAACTTGCATATAGCTTCTCTCTCTGGCTCTGCCCACAAACACAGAATGAAACCTCTTTTTCTATATATTTTTTTTTTCCCCCAGGAAAATTATTTGCAAACTGAGCCCTAGCCCCTAAGAACAGGTTGTGTCTCTTGCTATTTTCTGAAGAGATTCCATGGGCCAGCAAGCTGTGTGCAGAAGTATTTGGTTTTCCCTCATAACCTTTGTGGCTGACTGCCTCTTGTGCTGTGAATAGTGCTCCTAGAGAATAATTCTGCATCAGTGTTGCAGGATGCTACTGCTAATATGTACATCTTCCAAGACATGAGTATTTGTCCTGCCCTTGTGTAGCTTCAGAGAAGCAACTTGCTTTCTGGATCCAGTTATAATTTCAGCAACACCACATGAACAAGGGATGCAGTTTTGGACTAAGAAAGCATCTCATCACTCCACTATTTATAAAACTTTTAAAATACATGTACAAACATAAAAACACCACCCCCTGCCTGCACACATACCACCTTATTTGATCAGACCTCATAAAAGACCAGATGCTATCTTGGAAAGTAACTTCCTCGGGAAAACAAACTGCCTGTAGTAAATCCCGGGGCCAGCACGGGCAGCTGCCCCAGCGTGCTGTCTGCGCGGGGCTCGCCACTCTGTGGAGTCTCGGGACAAATGGGGCAGGATTGGAGCTCTCTGCGAAGCAGGAAAAGAACATAGAGAAGCCAGGAAAATCTCACAGCGCCTGCGAGCATGAAGATGGGCTTCACGCTGGGGTTTCGGGGTGGTGGAGATAGCCGAGCAAAGGAAAAAACCCACAACCCACGGATGTCAGCAGGCTGTCGGCGTCCCGGAGGCACCTCCATAAAATCCGCACGCAGGGAAGGGCTTGGCTGGGCAGCGGGAGGGCTGGTGAGAAACAAAACGCGNCCACGGGCAGCATTCCCACGGGCAGCATTCCCCCGGCGCTCCCGAGCAGCCTGGTGGCACCTGGTGGCACCGCTCCGCCGCGGTGCCATCGGCCAGGCAAGGAGCACCAGCGGGATGACGGAGGGCCAGCCCAGGGCTCGGATGCTCGGGCGAGGCTCCCCAGGCTGGCCGACGGAAATGAAAGTGCGCGGAGCGCGGAGGGATGCCTGTCCCGGATATTCGGCGCAGGGAAGAATGTGGGGTTCTTGGAGCGGGCACGGCCACCCGCAGCTGTGCAAACAACCCCGCGGAGAAGGTGACTTACCTTGTCCCCCGACGGAGACCGCACTCCGCCCGCCTGCGGGAAGCCTTTTCCCTCGCCCAAAGGCAGGAGAAGCAAAGCCGAGCGCTGTTTCCCAGCGGGAAGCTGCTGTCTCACAGGTCAGAAAGTTAAATGAGCTGGCTGGGGTTAGCACTGAGCACCGATATCCCCCATCAGCCTGACCCAGCCTAGTACACAGCAGTTACCCTTTCATTTTCACTTATCCCCACAACAGAGGTGAGTTCTTTGCCAGCAGAAAAGCAGCGGCAGCGGCTGCAGGCGAGGGTTTTGCTGCTCTGCTCGGGTCTCATGCCCCGCTGCAACATCTTCCCAGTGCTGCAAGCCCTGAAGGGATCCCGCATCCAGTTGGACAGGCAGGAGGAATGCAAGGCCCCGATCCAGCAAAGCACATACTGATCCGTCAGCACCCGAGTATTCCTGACCCCTGTCTTCCAGAGGAAACTAACATCAGATGGTGAGAGAGGCAGGAAGGGAGAGCGATCAGCATCAGCTCTGGGGAGAGCTGGATACCCCAGCAGCACAGGCTGATCAGAAGTCACATTGGAAAATGCCATTTTGGAACCTGAATGCAATCCTGAGTGCCAGCAGGTGCCAGCATGGTCTGTGAAAGACCATCAGTGGTGCTGCAGGCAGAAGAGAAAGAGAATGAGAAAGAAGGAAAGAGAAAGAGAAAGAGAAAGAGAAAGAGAAAGAGAAAGAGAAAGAGAAAGAGAAAGAGAAAGAGAAAGAGAAAGAGAAAGAGAAAGAGAAAGAAAAAGACAGCCAGTGATCGGAGAGGTATGGGCCATGCTCCTGGCTCCACCACAGGTTCCCAGCCCTACCCTTCCCACCTTCAAACTGGGAAAATACTACTTTTCTGCTGTTGTGCCTCACCAGACTACCCACTGTGGGTAATAGATGGAAGCTGTAGGCCCTAAAGAAAAAAAAAAAAAAAAAAGGTAGAAGAGTTTTAAATTCCACATTTCCATAGATTCTTCAGAGATGGGGGTGAGGTGGGGGGTGGGGGGGAAGCACAGCACAATCTCTCAATCTTTATTTCCTCAGGCTCCTTCAGCCTGTTTCCTCCCCAGCTTTTGTACTACTTCAACCGATTTTTATTTTTGGAAAAGTAAACCAGAACAAATGGCAATAAATACAGACAGGCTTAGAGGAAAACGGCTGGGATTGCTCTGGATCCTGGCAGAGATTGTCTGAACAATGCTGAAACCCCAGGGCCCATTTCTGCCCAGTGGCAGATGTGTCCCATGGCGGGAGATGTGGACCACAGTGGTCTCCACCAGATGACCCTCCTGCCCTGGCCAGGGAGAAGCTTGTCCAGCCCCAGCCCCAGCCAGGGAGGGGCTCTCCCCAAGCTCCTGGGCTCCGTGTGACTTTTCCCCACACACAGCTGTCGGATCCAGGCTGTCAGATGTGGTGAAGGGCCACCAGGCTGCCAAGGAGCAGCCACAGCAAGGAGGTCATGGGGTACTGTGGCTTGACCCTGGGGATGGAGCCTGTTCTGGTGGAGCAGAAATCACCAGCTGCAGCAGGCTGTGTGGGTGCCCTTCCCAGTATCCCTGGGAGAAAGAGGGATGCTCTGCAGCTCTCATGCCAGGCTGAATTCCGGCTTTCCAGGGTTAGTACCAGGGATGCCGTTCTATCACAAAGCATTAGCTTATCGAGAGCACGCCAGGCCCCACAGGCAGACAAAATCCTACTGCTCTGAGGGTTCTCATTATCACATGAATCTACATCTATGATGTTTTCCGATGTCTCGGCTTTGAGTGCTCTCAAGCCCTTGCAAATGGTAGCTAGCAGTGGATGAGAATCTCAGGCAACTAATGCCTATTGATAAAATGTAATAAATATTCAAGCTAATCAGAGGGATAAAAATGAGAGAGGGAGGAGGACCCTGCAACACACTAGTTGCTGCCTGCCTGAGAACACCATCTTAAAATGATCCAACACCAAGCCATCACAAACAACCCCAGCTACAATCACAGCAGTTTTTCTTCTCAAAGCTCTTTTGCAAGCTTTGAAGACCCTCCAGTAAACAGCACACTGAAGTGTGTGCTAAAGAGAAAGGAAAGAAAAAAACCCAAAGCCCAAGAATACAAGCCCTTTGCCCAACTGCATGCCTGGACACGGGGAGACAGCTGACCTGTGAACCCAACACCAAGCAGCACACGAGCTGATGGCCACCCCTTGCTGACCACCACAGCCTCAGCATGTCTTTACTTCACCTCACATCTGTGGCAGTCTCTCCATTTGTCTTCTCACCCTGAACTGTATAAAAGAATTTGACAGGAGAAGAGAAATAAGTCACAGCCACTACCCTGAGCCCACACCACTGGCCACAGCTCAAATGACACCAAATACATGTACTTCCTGAGCAGGGCAGGATAAGTGAAAAAAGCACAATAGAGAAGCCAGGCCACACAGAAGACAAATGGCCAGGAAAAAAGACCAACCAAAACTGCCATATTTTTAGGATGGATTTCAGGAGACAACTCTGACAATCAGTACTTTATTCCTGGAATAGGTTGTCCATAGAAGTTTTGGATGTTCCATCCCTGTAACTGTTTCAAGGCCAGGCTGGATGTGGCCCTGAGCAACCTGGTCTAGTGGAAGGTGTCCCTGCCCATGGCAGGGTTGAAATGAGATGATCTTTAGATCCTTTCCAACCAAAAGCATTCTGTGATTCAGTGATTCCAAAGTCATCCTACCAGATTGGCTAATATTAGCCCTGCCCCGGGGCCATATATCCTTCATCACACAAGGAGCTGGCATGCCGCCTTGGCAGACTCACCTGAATTTATTTCCAACAACAAAGACCAACAGCAACACCATCCTCTGCAAAAAATGCCACAAGAAGCCCCTACTGTAGCAGAACAGAGGGTTAGAGTGGCAATTACAGAATTCGTAACACAGTTACCCAAGAGAAAAATAAACCAATTACAAAGA
>VWZP01001296.1:92424-105398 GCA_013396995.1 Dicaeum eximium | reverse complement strand
AAAAAAAAAAAAGAAAAAAAAAAGGAAAAAAAAAAACCAAAACCACAATTCCAGATTATATTTAACACTCAAATTCCTCCTTAATTGCTCCAGTGTCTCAGCCAGTTTGCAGGGGAGGAGTGGGGACTGGCAAATTAGCTCCCTCCAGGGCTGCTTCCCCCTGGGGAGCTTTCCCAATTTACATTCCCATTGTGTTCCTTAATTAGTACATTCCTGCAGCTTTTCTGAGAGTCCCAACACTTCCAGGGCTGTGACAGTACTTTATAAATAATAAATCGGAGGGAGCATTCACTGTACTCTGCTTCACTCCTCCCAGTGTCCCGGCCGGTGTCTGGCAGCTTTTGCAGGGACCACACACAGCCTAGAGCAGCCCACCGCTGCCAGCCCCAGAGACAGCCTTTTTTGGGGACATTAATAACCTCTTTTCATCATCCCACCTTGCACAGCTTATCCGGAGTCCTGCTTCCTGCACAGGATTCTCCCAGACGAAGCATTTGGACTTTGTGACATCCCCATCATGTGGTTCCAATGCAGGTGAGAAGGGCTGGGAGGAAAGCTTGGGAGAGGTCTCCGCAGCCCTTTGTCTGACCTGAATGGTGCCCAGAGGCAGCACTGGACCAGGCAGACTTTATGATTCAGGTTCCAGCTGGAGGCATCCCAAACCCCGCATCAGCAAGCGCGGAGCACGCTGCTCCTCCACACGAGGACATGGGCAGCACCCTCCAGCCCGAGATTTCTGGCACCTCAGGGACACATGAACTTGTCCTTAGGGAAAACAAAAGGGGGGAAATGTATTTATTGTGCAGCACGTCAGCCAGGCTGTGCCAGGAGTAGAGCCCAGGACTCCTGGCCACGCAGGAAAGCCTCCAGTGCCTTCAGCCTCACAAAGGTTTCACACAGATAATCCTGGGAACCAAATGGCAGAAAAAGCCCAAAGGAAAGGGAAGACAACGCAGCCAAGCCATGCATCAGAGCTGCAACCCCACGTTTTCCCAGGTCTCATTAGGGATGATTTATGGAGGCTGACACCATCGTTAACCTCTGACCATGTCCCCACTGCCTGCAGGGCATTTCACAGCCTGCCTGCGACTGTCCAGCAGCAGTGTGGGGGATCACTGAGATTTTATCTCCCCCGTTAATGCAATTAGGTGGTTTGAAGGAGACCCATTGGATCATCTTACCTGCAGCAGCCCAGCCACTCCATTCGCTCCGGGGACGAGCCCTGCACACACTGCGTGCTTGCACACACGTGCAGCCCTGCTTGGCACAGGCATCGGGCACTAATAACCTGCCATTTGCAACCCCATCTGGTTCTGACATGTCCATTATTCAAAGGCATTTGGCAAAGACCTTGGGCAACTCATTTGCAGAGTCCGGGTCAGTTCACAAGCTCATGAATTCCCGAACTATTTGCTGGCCGTGCTGGTAGCCAAGCTGTGAATAGATTTTTGGCAGATTTGAAAGGAGCCAGTGTTTTCTGAAAACACCTGCCCTCAGAAGCTGCAAAAGCCCAAAGATTTCCATTCCTATTTAAGATGCATATCCAGCCCTTTGTAAAGCTGTAGTAAGATGAAAACCTGACTTGTCTGCCACTATAGAGAATTCCCTATTTTTATCAATCTGATGGGAAGTCAAGTGGCATCAGAGTCCCTGAGCCAGGGATGCAAGTCTCACCTCACCTCACCTCACCTCACGCTTCCGTGCCCCACAAGGGCTGGAAACCCAGCAGAGCAGAAGCATCTCCTGGTCTGGGACCATCCCCAGATCCTTAGCCCGGCCCCTCTCATCCCACAAATGATGCAATTGGCTGACTCTCCCTGAAGCCAAGCCCAAAACCCGGCGATGCCCTGGCAGCACAGGCAGCAGCAGCCTTGGGCGCTCCTGGTCCTGCAGCTACTGCACCAGGATAATACATCAGCAGGACCACGAGGGTAGACCTGGAAAAAGCACACTTGGCACCTTTATTTCCAGCCCCTTCAGATCATGTTTTGCTCTCCCTCGACCCACCAGAGCCGCAGACCACGGGGGTTTGCTGCCTCTCATGAGCAAGGATGCAGCAAGCTTTTCCCTCCTGCCCTGAGGCTGAGGCTCTGCTCTCCTCCCAGCTGCCTCGCTGGTGCAAATCCTCTCTGCAGTCTGCTCAACCAGTGGGCAACCCTTCCCTGCTGCAAAGAGCAGCCCACAAGGCTCCCGGAGACCGGGCGGCATCGCACACCCGCTCGGAGAAGCAGGAGGCACAGGCAGGGGAATACGAGACGTGATTTGCTCGGAGACAGCTCTGTGCTTTTGGCAGGACTCGAGGGCATTTGTTTTGAAGCTGTGTTTACATGCCTTTGATCAGACGTGTTTAACTTTTCTGGTGCGTGACAGCAGCAAAACAAGTTTGAGACAAGGATAATGAAACACATTGTGCGCCCGTACATGTAAAGGGCCACAACCAGGCTGCGCACATCAGCGCCTCAAACTGCAGGTGGGGGCGGCGGGAGGTGGGTGCCAAGACCGGGAGATGCATCATGATGATGCCAAACCAACAAGTTGAAAATGAAAAAAACAAAAAAATTGCACTAACCCAGCAACAACAGCTCAATCTCAGCTCTTGGAATTGGCCAAGTGAAATCTGCGCTGAGCCGCGGTGCAGAAGTAAAACTCCACCCGACATTGCCGGGAGCTTTTCCTGAGCAGATAAACTGCTCCCATCGTGGCTCAGGGCTTGCTCTCAGCTGCACCTCAGGGCACCTCAGGCAGGGAGCAGCCCATGCTTTTTCCAACCTCTGAGGTTCATCACAACCCTCAAAGTCAAGCGCCGTCTTTTAAAAAATGTCAGCGCATGATCAGAGAGCAAAATGGAAAGGCAGCTTCCAGAGATGCTCCTAAAATAGCTGCTCTCTGAAAAGCTACGGGCACACCTGGCACAATTAGCAAGAATGTATCTACATATGTATAGACCAATAATTGGATCATTGAACACCCTGTCATCATTTCAAGCCTCGCAAGGCAATGAAAACTCTCTCCCAGCACCCTAAGGAAAGGCAGAGAGTACTGCCGGCATCCTTTCAGCACAGGAGAGTGCATGGTCATAAACTGGGAAATGTTTCCAGGCACGGCAATGTAAACAGCTCCACATTGAACTGCTAATGAAGACCCTGGCATGGGGCAAAACCTCAGCACAGACTGAGGGCTGCTCCTACAGAGCAATTTGGATGCAATAATGCCATTTTTGAGGTTAAAAGAGACATGGAGGAGTGTGGATGATCCTCTGCTAAAGAGCAGACCCAAGCATCTTATCCTAGTATGTTTAATTTAATAGTGCAAAATGCCAGCAGAGAGACTTTATAATACAGTCCCACGCTGACCATGCTTTGAGATGAGAGATGCCACCATCTCTTTGTGCTTAGCACAGCAAATGAGTAGAGCACGTTGGCACAAGAGGTTTCCTAATGGTATGCCACCTCACTACACAACCTGTCAAGCCAACGCAGGCTTAAGCAGTGGATCTTAGTTGGCAATAGTGGGGGAAGTGAATACTCAGCTGTGATAAATATTTAACGTGCTTTTAGTCCTGAAGAAGTGTAGCACTGAGGCCATCATCCTGTAAGTGAAAACCAAGGCTGATTAATGGGGGAAGGTACTCCCATTTATGGGAGGTTAGGATCAATCCCAATTCTCAGCTATTTGTTGAATCTTTAATGCTCTTTTTCGATAGCAGAGTTCCTTGGTGAAGGGCAGCATCCTAATAAGGCTGCTTTAACAGCAGGGATGTTAAGGGGGTATAAATAAAAGACCCCTGTAAAAAATAAACAATGAGGTAAAAAAGGAACGTTTCACGTTCACCCACTGCTGTTAGGTGTCTTGGAAAAGCAGTTTTCAAGTCCCCACTCTTCTTTGGAGGCTTGATTTACTTCTTTTGGAGTTTTCTCTGTCATCTCAGAACTGAGCCTGAGGTTAACCCTCAGACCAAAGACAACATGTTGCTCTGGGAAGGAGGGAATGTCAGTGGCAGCCCAATAGTCAGTGTCTGAGTTTCGCACATCCTTTCACTCCATGCTAGAAAGGTCTCCACATTCCTCCACACCTCAGCCCTCTTCTCAGACCCACAGTTTCATCATCTCTTCATGCTCTAATCCTTCCTCCTCTGAGCAAGGTGCCCCCTTACCACCTTCCATCTCACCAGCCAAGATTAACCCCCTGCCTCCCCTGCTGATGAAATCAGCATCAACCACTCCCCTCCTATGCTCTCAAACACTCCACTTCTCCTTTCTCCAGAGTGAGCACCCAGGGTGAGCAGGCAGCTTGCATTTACAAGGCATTTGCCATCTCCCATCAAGAAGAGCATCCCTCTTTGTCCCTTTTGGGTCTCCAATCACATCACCTTTGTGCACCCCCTACTCCCATGCTTGCTTCCCCCGGTAAATCCCCTTCAGGTTTTCTCACCATCCAGTAGGACCAGTCTCCCCTCCTGAAAGCAGAGCTCTCCCTGCACATCTCTGCTTGCTAGCCATCCCTCCCTCACTGGCAAGCAGCACGGAAGCAAGACCACAGACATCAGCCTTGTAATGAAGATGAAGAGCCACACAGCCTTGCTGGCCCTCTCCATCTGCCCTCACCTTTCCGGTTGCATTACGCCTTATGTTGTTTCTTGTCTGAAACTAAACATCAGCTCCTTCCTGGCTGTGCTGTTACTCTCACCCCAATCTTGTGCCAGGGAGGTTGTGGCATGAAAGGGAGGGGATGAAAAGTGAGACAGGACAGGGGACAGCAAGAAGCAGTGGAGGAGAGAGTGTATTTACAGCAGGGGGGCCAAAGATGCCAGGGCCAAGTACAGGTTCACAAGCATGATGGGCACTGGTGCATTTCTGATGAGCCACTCTGGCTCCATCAAAGCATCAGATGGAACAGATCTGGTTGTCTGAGCTGAGACATGGTGCTGGCTTCTGCCCAGAGTGACAAGTGGGATGAGAAGACCCCAAGCAGAGGCTAAGAACCTCTGGCTCCTAAAGCCCTCCCTCCTCCTCCACACTGCAAGGGGAGCAACCTTTAAAATCCCTTCTATCCCTCCAGCCCTGTATCTGCTGTGATGGAACAAAAATGTGGTCCCTTCATAAATGAGACTGGCCTAAAGCAGACAGCACGGCCAGACAATTTTCCTCTAGGGCTTCAAGCACTGGAAGAGTGAGGGAGGGGGCTGCACCCTCTCATGGCTGTCCACACACACGCTACACACACAAGGGATGTGCACTGCCCCTTCTGCTTCCACCACAGACCACTCCTCACTAACCATCCTCCAGGATCAGTCAGCATCTCTCCCCCCTGTTGCCTTCTCCAAAGTAATTTTGTCTTTCCTTAACCACCATTGTAAACAGGATTATGAAAAAAGATACGAGATTCAGCCTCTGCTGCAGATTAACCTGCCATTGTCCTTGGTGACAACAGGTGCCAGACGTCTGTCCGTGCCCTGTGAGGGCTCTCAAACATGCTTCCCTGTGTTGCCATAAGATTTTCAGGGAGATAGCATGAGACATACTCCTCCACCCAACCTTAGCAAGCTTTACCAAGCTTTCCTTGTGCTCCTGTCAAAAAAACCAAGGAAGCGGAAGTATTGTACTGTGCGTCTCTGCAAGGTGTCAGAGACAGAAACTGGGACACAACCTGCTGGCATTACAGGAAAAATTAGCATCAGAGAACTAGCCAGGCTCTCAGGTGGGCAGTGTTATACCTGATGCCCCCGTGGGATTTTGCACAGCCACCCACTGCCAAGCAACACAGACTCACCGCACGGCAATGCCAACCGGAGGAAGGATGCTCTCATCCCAGGGAAGGCACAACCAAGCCCTAGTCTGCAGCCAAACTGCCCAGGTGCTCTGGCTTCTCGCCCTAAACCAGGATACCCTTTGGCTGAGCCACATGCTTGGGAAGATGATGCCTGTGCAAGTGTTAGAGACAGGGCTGCTTTTGTTTACAGGCTGCTGGCAATGGCGCTGCGCACCCCACATCCTCCCCCGGCCAGGAGTGAGCTCCAAGAAAGGAAATTACACAAGCCAGAAGGTTTGATGGAATGAACCCATTGGGCGGCTTGAAGATAGCTATTAATGGAGAGCTTTCTCTAATTGCTTTTGTATAATCTGGGGCTGCTAGGCGGAACTGGGTAATAAATGAAATCCAATTACATTTTCTCTCAGTATTTATTTTATTAAGTAGAATTCATCAGCTGATGAAGGGCCCCTCGAGGTAATGGCTCATGACCTAGTGGAAGGCACTTTTTTTATTATTATTTTCCCCACTTGGGGAAGCAGATAATTCCGTTTCCCAGTAAATGCAGACTGCCCCCCCTGCACAGTGGGAAGCACAACAGGTCTCAGGGCAGCACGGATCCACCGGTGTCCTCCTGAGTAGGATCCCTGCTCTGACTGCTGGAGTCCCACTGAGCACAATGGGTGATTAAAGCCCATCTTCAGTGTGCCTGCCGGAATGGAGATGGATTTACAGCGCACAGCACGCAGAGGGCTGCAGCAGGGACAATTCCCACTGGGAATGCAGCAAGAAGCAATGTCAGTCCACGTCTGCTCCCCTGGCAGCTGGACTCTGCTGCCAGCACTGTTTCCCTAGGACGAGTCTCCTGCGCAGGGCTTGCAGTGTGGGCTCAGTTTGGGCCCAGAAC
This sequence comes from Dicaeum eximium, assembly GCA_013396995.1. NCBI lineage: Eukaryota > Metazoa > Chordata > Aves > Passeriformes > Dicaeidae > Dicaeum > Dicaeum eximium. Next base: position 98,743 of record VWZP01001296.1, on the reverse strand, counting down.
CACAACTGACCAGGCTGAAAATGTGGTGAACTCCAGCAGCCCAGAGGCACCACATCCAGCCCCACGCTCCAGCACATCCATGAAGCCTTGTAAGCTCCACAACACAGCACCTCAACCACCACCTGCTGGAGGTTTAAACCCAGTTGCTGGTGGTGCAGACAGGATTGCTGCCATGAAGGCTGCCCATCAAGGTCACCAAGAGCACAGGTCCCACACAGAGATACCTGCCAAGCCTTGTGCCACCATTAGTGTGCTGGCATTAGCAGGTAAAGCACGTCAGGGATTTCTGGTGCTGGCAGCATTGCAGAGCACTCCAGCTACAAAGCAGGGTTTGCTGGAAGCAGTAGCACTGCAAGAGAACAGACCCCAGGCCCTGGCACAGTGCCTTTTCTGTGGTATGAGAGGCGGCAAAACCCAGCGTGGGTCAGGAGAGGTTGCTCCAAGTGTATCCTTACAAGCTCTAGCCAGCATCCATCCCTGTGGAGTAGGGATGGCATAAGACCCTTCCTCCTCCTCCTCCTCCCTCCACACCAAAAAGCACCAGCAGGGCTGGGATGTGCCAGTTAATCGTGGGGTCTGGTGCAGCACTGTTGCCCTTTTGCTGGAGCCCGCGGCAAGGATTCCTCCAGCACGAGCAGGCAGGATTCCTCAGGGATCTTGCAATCAGCTGCTGGGCTTTTCACCATCCCTCTTCCTATCCAGTTATTGACTGACGTTCACCCCTGGCTCCCAAGCCCAGCGCCGACAGCCGCAGCTCGCCCGGCTTTCACTGCCATCTTGTCATACAAACAATTTATCACCCGCCAGTGAGTGCTGCTACAGACGACAGACTCCAGTGTCCATTAATTAACAGGAAATACTGAGAGAGGCATATACACATGCACAAATCTGTCTGAGAGGTTTCCTACAGCATCCACTGCGGATGCACCCACGTGCTGCCACGGTAAGCACAGGCTCTAGGAGCCACAGCAGATGTAGCCAGCAGCAGCCAGGCTCAAAACAAAGAAAAAGCAACATTATGAGGAAGAAAACCAGCTATGGTGGTAACTGAGTAGCATGGTTTTATTCCTGAATAGTAAGAAACTACTCATCTTAAGGAATCAAAATAAGGGCGGTGATCTGAGAACAGGGGAGCAAGCAAGCCATACCCCAGGTGCTGAGAATTTGGGGTGAAGGTGACACCACAGACACCTCCAAAGGGCTTGCACAGTCTTTTGCAGCAGGAACAGCTAATGCTTTGCCTAGCCTTGCATTGGAGCTGAGGTGTTCTTGGCTGCTGTACTCTGCTTCCAAACCTTCCAGGGCTCCATCAAGGCAGGATAAGCCTTGTCCCTTGTCAGGACAGCAAATCCAGCAGCCTTACACATCCCAGACCTCAGCTCAGCAGCACTGAAGGAATTCCTGCCAGATCCTGAGCCCTCACGCTGCTGGGCCAACTAAAAATAAATGAGGTGTGGGTTCACGGAGAGTCAGCATCAGGTTTTAGACGCGCTATGTGTCGCTGGTTTTGCCGCAGAAGCCAGGAACAGAGGATAAGGAAAAAGGGTTTCAGAGGGCAAGGAAAAAGTGTTTCAGAGGAATCTTCTGAAACTCATCTGGCTTTTTGATTTGAGAAGAAAACCTAAAACCAGTTGGAAAGGAGATCTAAACATCATGTCAGAATCCAGCTCTTCATCTTTTTTGCAAGTGGGCTTTCACTTTCTTCTGTGAGGCTATTTGCCAAGCACAACACAGAAACACAAGCTATTTGCGTTGATCCAAAACTATTTTTCACCAAATAAACCATTAATCTAAAATCTTTCTGTTCAGCTCTGCTGCAAGGAGAAGCTATCTGCTCATGGCAGACCACGATTTATGCTTAAATGAGCATTTGTGACTAACAGACAGGCTAGAGTCATAGTAAAATGCATCATCAATAAATCAGTCAATCACTTCTGCCCTCAGCTCAAGGCTGAAGTCTGGAGTAACTACTCAGCACTTTGTCAACCTTTACTCCTGCAAAGTCTGGGTAAGAGACCTCAGGATTTAGCCTATTGATTGCTTACTACTGTTTGTGATGCCCTGCATGCTTCAGATGTGCTCCCTTCAAGCAAGATTAAATACCTGGCTTATGGCATTGGGATTCAATGGAAATTATCTTTTACAAGCACGGGAACAGACAAGTCAAATTGCCCTGTGCAATGGTCCATTGTGGTGCAAAGGTGCCCCTGAATCCCCTCTGGGCTGCCAGCAAGGGGGGAACGTGTCAGTGCTGACCCTTCCTGGGGCTGGCATGGCGAGCCCCGGGGCTGTAGCACTTTTCTGCAAGTTAAATGCAATTTTGGCTGTGGCTCCAGAGCCTTTGAGGCTCTCGGCTCCTCCGTTAGTGTTTTGTTGCAAGAATAATAGAGTGACAGCTCGCTGGCAGCTTTGAGTAGCATCCCCAGCTCAAAGACACCCTTAATACCTCTGCCAAACTCCAGCCTGTCAGTTTTTACATTTGTTTGAAGTTAAGCTGATCTAACTTGGGTGAGTGGACGCAGAGAGAGTCGCTCAACCAAAGCCAAAGAATGTCTCGGACACTCCTCTGCCCAAGGGCTGGAGCTTGTCCTCCACACACCATCAAGGATATTGAATGGATTAATACAGATGGAGATAACTGACCATCCTGCCCCCCAAAAAGGGCAACACTGGGGTATTTGCACCCTCCACGACCATAAAGTAAGAAAATACAGCAACCATTTGCGCGCCAGAACACCTCTTAATAACCCTCTGAACACCACCACCTCCCAGGAACCCACCCCTACTTCTCCCTGCAGACTCCACCCTTAAGACAGAAAAAGAAACCTTCAACAACTACAAACCTGCCGTTTCTACAAAAAAAAAAAAAAAAAAAAAAAAAAAAAAAAAAAAAGAAAAAAAAAGAAAAGCAGCCTGCAGAAGGAAGGACATGGTAATTTAGGGAGAGGGGGGAGGAAAAAAAGAAAGTTAAAAAGAAAGGATTGACAGAATTCCAATCCAGATCACCAGCTGCTCTCCCATCCCCACATCATGCCCATGTACCAGAGATGGCATACTGATTCCCAGGTTTCACCCATGTATCCCACTGTAAAGCAAACTGATTTCTGATGCTTGTCCCGCCTTCTTTTATTTCTCCAGACCTCCCCCTCTCCTCTGGGTACTTTTCCTGCTGCCATTTGTTCCTGTCCTTTACAGCTCTGCCTGCTGTCACTCGCACAACCTTGCCTGTTTGGTAATTTGTGGCAATAAAGTGTCACTGTGGGGAAAAAATACAGCGTCGCAGCAGCACATAAATCTCAGATCCATAAATTGTGCTGCTCCCTACCTGCATGCCCCTCCTTTTGGATATAAAGTGCAATGATTTGGGGCAAGAGAAAGAAAAAAGAGCCAGTAATATGTGATCTTACTGAAGGGCAGCGCTGAGGTGTCCTCATTGGGGGCTATAATGAGTGCTGAGGGACTGGTGTGTGCTGTAAATTGCCCTGGAGACATGGGCCTCAGTCCAGGCTTCCTGGAGCTATCCAGAGCTTAAAAAGAGTATTCCTAAAGGGGGAAATAATAAATTAAACATTGCTAGAGAGTGCAATCAGTGCTACTTCCTCTTTGAACAACCTCACTGGTGCTGAGCACACCACACTGGGAGTGCCAAGGCCATGGAAGGGATCCAGGTGTGTGCAGCTGAGCCCCTCTTCCCACCTAGATGTGGGATCCTGCCCATCTCAATCGCAGCTGAACAGCTTCTCCAGCAGATCCCCACCTCCAGCCACTCTCCCTGGGCATTGAGGAGGACTACAAGGAGGCAGGTCTGCACTTCTCCCTTCATCTGGTGCCACACATGCCTACTTTACACACATATGTCCTCCACTGGGCTGGCAATAGTTCCCTGTGTCTCAGAGCCAGGATTCAGTGGGGTAGCTACCAGCCCAGGCAAAGGCATCTCATGTTTGTGGCCCCACAGTTTCCAGCTTTACTGAGCAGAGTACCAGGCATACACCACCAAGGCCCTCCAGGAGCCACGAGACCCACAGCATCCATGACACCCTCTGAAATGGCCTTGGAGTAGTTCAGACCTTCTTGCTGATGGTAATTTATTTGAATTGGAATACACAGCTTGCCTCCATCAGACTCCTCATCCACTGGATTATCAGCTTGATCACACTGTAGATCAGCATCCCGGGCCAGCTGTAAAATGTCACCTCCAGCACTGCTGCAGCCACTCTCCCAACAACAGCTCCCGTGCCAGGCCCAGCAGAATGTCCCACTCCTTCTCCCCTGGTTCTTGGCACACTGGGGAGTCATTCACCATCCATCACACGAAACAGCAGCAAGACTTGCATTAAAGCCTTCTCCTGAAATAACATCTCTCTTGACACCAATGGCTCACCTGAGCAGCTGAGCAACACTCCTGTGAATATAAACAAGCAGGAGGGAAAGTGCATTCTCCAGACAGATAGCTTGGGGAAGTATCATCACCCACTGAAAGCCCATATGTGGTTTTGTAACAGAGGTATTTTCTTCCTGCCTTGCCCACTCATCAGAGGAATACGAGCAGAGCTGAGTGGCACCCCAGAGACAAACTAAAACCAAACGGGGCTGGAAGGGCTCTGCAGGAGCCGTGCAGGCGAACACATTACGGACACCCTGGGGAAGAGAAACCTCCTTTCTCCCAGCCTTGGGAATGGCACACAACCAGGATCCATCAGGCACCTCTCCTGCACCTGACTGAGATGATGTGTTAAATAAATGAAAGGAGTCAGGTTTGGTCCCCAAACCTGCCCATATATGACAACTTCCCTCCTGAGCCACGATTCACTGAGGCCTAGAAAAGAGCACTCATTGGGAAATTCTCCAGCTCATTGCTGTGGTTTGGTGTGGGGCTTGAGTACAGGAACACCTCCTCTGTGCCAGCATGGTCCTGCCAGCTGCCTGCCCAGTCAGCAAAGGGATCAACAGCAGGCTGGGCTCTGGGAGCAGAGGCACAAACTGCACACCACACAGCACTTGAACCACATCAAGACATTGCCCATGGTTTTGGGAGCCCCAAGAGAAGACCCAGTGTTACTTAACTAAAGGAAATTCAGCCAGGGTCACTGAAATATCTAGGAAAGCTGTTGAGGACACTGAGCCAGGCTCTTCACAGCAACTCATAACCCATAAGAAGGTAACAGTGGGCATATCTGAAACAAAAGGTTCCCACTGGATGCTAGGAGATTTTCTCTCCTTTATCTAGGGTCAGAACCAAGAGAAAACCAGCACAGCACCTTTAACAACAACAATCAAGGCTAAGCAGCATGAAGTCTTTGCTCTTCTCCCATTCCCAAATTCATCACTATTGTGACAGAGCAACGTATGGAAGGAAATTAACTCTGTCAAATGAGCACCAGCACTCCACACCAGGAGCAGAATCTGGATTAGCTAACCTATTTCACATCACGCTTTCCACCATTCCCTCAAAAACCAAACACTCATGTAACATGTATGTGCATACACACTGCAAGACCTGACACAACTTGGCCTGGGGAGCCACTCCAAATATGCAGCTTGCATGACTGGTCCTGATTCAAATATGCTTGATGGCTTTTGATAAAGAAGGAAAATTCATGAGATCCAATATGTCAGTGGCTACACCTTGGTGCTTGGGAGGTTTAGGGTGAACAGTAGGAAAAATCTCTTTGCTGGCAGGGTGGCACACCTGAGAGCCAGGTATCCCAGGAGATGGAGGATGCCCGTGCTTGAGCATGAACCCTCAGCTCAACAGCCACACCATTCTGGTGTAACATCCATGGCAGCTCTGCTCCACGGGCTCTGTAGGTCTATGCAGATGCAAGAACAAGATGAGGGATTGTTGAGCTTATCTTAGTCACCAACTCCAAGAAAAGACCTCTCAGCCATTTCATCCTTACTATCTGTACATCAGGTCCCTTCTTGAAAGAAGGAGAGAGACCACCTGGAAGCTGTACTGCTTGGGGCTGTGCCTGGAGGGGACACACCTCAGCCACCTTCAGATCCAAGCACTCAAAAACTGCATAATCAAGGGACAGCAGCAGAGCTTTGGCAAGACATCTGTCCATCTATAAATAGAGCTTAACTGTGTGTCCTTATCACAGGGCTTTGATGTGTTTGGGGAGAATATTTTCTTCCCCTTCACCACCAAGTCCCAGGCAGCACAGATAATGGGCTTGAATCGATCCAGCTCAAGTATTGCTAAACTTCCTACTGCTGTGGCAGCATGCCAGTCTCAAATAGGACAAGAGAACATGTGTCTGTTCAGAGCCAACCACAAGGAGCAGGCAGAAAAGTGCTTTAGGCTTAAAAAAAA
>VWZP01001296.1:64978-88568 GCA_013396995.1 Dicaeum eximium | reverse complement strand
GATGGAGTCAGAGGCACTAGTGTAACCAGCCGTGCCCTCCCTTACAGCAGGAAATACGCTTTTTGTGTTAGACAAACAAGTTATCAGTCGAGATCTATGCTCATTATGCAGCTCTTGTGGCTGAGGTTGTGTTGCTACCCCCACTTTTTAAATGTTTTGAAGAGGAAAAAAAAGAGTCTTATGGCTCTGCATTATTAAAAATGAAAAATAGGAGCCAAAACCCACTGGCAAGAGGAATGTCTGGAGCTCGGTCCTGCAGAGATTCTTTCCCTAGGGTGACAGTGATTCCAAGCCTGGAACACCACAGGCTTTAATTAGCACCCAACCCTCAGCTGATGAGCTTTGCCAGGGTTCCTTCCAGGACCTCATGCAAAGCCTGGACAAGCCAATGGGAGGATGCTGCAGAAACCCAAACTGCAGCCCCCCCATCTACCTCCCTCCTCCCTACAAAATCTAAATAAATAAATTACCACCCCATGAAACTACACTGAGCATCTGATGGCGAAACCCTAATTTGCAAAGTGCTTGGAAATAATTACAAATTTTTCCCAGAGTTTACAAGGAGGGAAGCGGACTGTTTGTCATGCCGGCAGCCACGGTGTGCCGCAATTTATCACAGTTGTCAGGTGTCAGCCACCGAGAAATTTAACTCCAGCTGCCCCAAGCTCAGCACCCACCATGCCCCATCATTCAAAAGCTGCTCTGCCAGGCACCCCAGAGCTGAGGAGTGACTGGCAAGGAGGGGAGAGGGCTGCTCCCCACCAAGCCTCCTCTCACTCTGCAATGCCAATGTAACTCTGGTTGTTTTTTGGAAATGCTATTGGTTGTGGGTGTTGGGTTTTTTCCCTACCCATAGATGAAGCGGAACAGGAAAGGAGACCGGGCTACAGCAAGAGATGAGGCTCATTTATCATTATGTGCCAGAGACCCTCCTGGGCTCTAATTCCAGCTTTGCAGGGACCTGAGAAGAGACTGAGCTTAGCAGTGAGTACCCTCAGGGAGGGAGTGCATTACTATGGGTACAAAGTGCAAAATCCCAGTGGCTTTTTTGATATGCCTCTGACACCTGTGGAAAGGATTGACATTCCCTGCAATCTCTGTGCCCTGTGCTGAGCCAGATGAGCCAGCCCTGCCACAGGTCCAACAGCCCAGCTTTCCACATGGAAGTCAAAGCATGACTTGCTTTTTTAGGGGCTTTAAATTGAGGTCAAACTGGATTTTGGAGCAACTCAGCATGTCCAAAACAGGTCACCAGCTGAAGGACCTGATTCAGGGCATGAGCCAGAAGGAAGATCTGTGAGCTGTGCTTCCTCATCATCAAGGGACAGTCTTGATCACAGCTCAGGTGGGCTCACATAAGGAGCAAATGTCATCAGCCACAGAGCAGGGACAAGTCCTGGGTCAGGTCCCTGCAGGAGGGCTTGCATCACTGCTGAGCTCACCCTGCGTCACCAGGACTTGAGGTCTCAGCAATGCCACAGTCAGGGCACTTCATCAATGTGACACCTGTTTTATGGGGCCTGTCAGGGCTGCCCCACAGAAGTACTCCTGCTTTGGTCATTTCTGTAGCAACAAGCTGACTTAAGATAAATCTGCCTGCAAAAGCACTGACTTTTTAAACAGATCCTTGCAAAAAGCTGGAGGAAGCCCAGCACTCATGGCATGATGCATGTCCCACATGATGCATCTGCATGGCACAACAAGGGCTAATGGATAACTGAACCACTTGCATAATGGGAAGAAAAAAAAAATCCAAACACACAGCATTTGCCAAAAATCCTTCTCTCCAGCACAAGCTGGGGCTATGCTGATCAGGGCTCCACAAATTCTACTTGCACCAACAGAAGGGGCACAACTGTCCCAGCAGCGAGGCATCCCATGCAGAGCTGTGGGGCAGAGGTTTTGCAGGGCTGAGTGCTCGAGGCAGAGCAGTTCCTGCTGCGGGCAGCTCCCTGCACACGCTGCGGGTAACACACCCACACCGCCGCGCCATTCACAGCCTCGCGGCTTGGCACGGAGAAGGCGGATTTTTGTGGCATCAGCAACAAGCAGAACCCCGGCCTGGCTCAAAACCTTCCCCAAAACTATCAGGCCCAGTCTCACAGCGCAAAGATGCTGGAATTTCTTCAGCACAACTGCAGTAATTTTTCTGCTTTTTTTTTTTTTTTTAGATTTTATTTTTAACTGTGGATAAACTAATGCCTTCCCAGCCCCAACCCTGTTCTGAGAGCAGCTTAAAACTCTCTTTGCTAAAATTTTCCAAAAAAATTCAGCCGGAGGCAGAGACATGTGAAGTTTCAATCCAAATGGTTAAAGGCTGGCGTAGTTTCAAGCAACTGAAGACAGGGACTTATAATCAGAAGTGTCAGGCAGCCTTAATTATATTATTTCCTGAAGGAAATAGTTTTCCCTGCTGAAGTCCAGGAGTTATTAAAAAAAGTTGACCTCACTGGAACCAATCAAGATGGAGACAAGAAGCCTGTGATGGATTCTTAAGGCAGGCGTGTTCATGCATCTGTATTTTCAGGGGTCTAGGATTTAAGGACAGGTGCTCCCAGACAAGCCTGGCTTTGCAACAGCTGAGAGCCAGGACCCAGGATGCAGAGCCCCCTCCCATCCATCCTCATGGAGTGCCCTGGGCAGTGGTAGCCCCATGCACCCGGGGAGGTGCTTCCCTGTGCCCAGATCGATTACCTCGCCAAGGCGAGCGAGGAAAAACAGCCGGATGCTTTGTAGCTGTCAGGAGCACACAGGCTTTTTGTCCATGTCTTCCTCTGTGCCCATAAATAAAAGTGACAGCAACTTTATTTAGGACTTCTTCCAGTTAAGAGGGGATGGAAGAAAAGTGAAAAATTAAATCGTAGCTCAGCAGAGGCAGAGGGGGAAGGTCCTGGAGGCACAGCTCAGGCTGTGCCACTGCTGCAGCAGCCTGGGGCGGTGGCAGCCCTCACTCTCCAAAATCAGCACCTCCTCATCCCCATCAGTGCACCCCTTTCCCCTGCTGTTCCAGGCACAGAAATCCCAATCCCACTCCCACACTGCAGCCTCTGCCTTCTGCTGCCCATCCACTCCCCAGTGCAAGCTGAGGCGTTCAAGCATCTGGAGTGAGTTGAGGTGGAATAACCATGTCTCCTTACATCCTAAAAGAGACTGAAACAACCCCAAAATAATCCAGAGGAGCAAGTCACCTCTTTCCTGCACATATGCAAAGGTTGTACTTGTAGCACCAGCAGCAGCCCTAAAAGGCAGCTCAGCCCTGTGCAGCTCACCAGCATAGCTGAGCAGGGAGTGCAGCATCTCCACCAGCATCCACTACCACAGAAAGTCCTGTCTGTTTGGCTATAACCTCCAAGGAGTATTTTGCAACTGAGGAAAGACCCCCTTTTAACAAAAAGCATGAGAAGAGACTCAAAGGGCAGGAGAGGAGGGAAGACTGCTCTGCAAGAGGGCGAGCACCCTGCAGACCCAGCCCTGGCAATGCCTCAGCATGAGGGAGCACTGCCAGGGTTTTGAGCATCCCAGCCTGGTCTCCCCCAGCTCCCTGCAGCATCTCCCAGCAGCACAGCACCTCGTGTCTCACAACGGTATTGCAACACACTGATAACACAAGCTTTGTTTCAACCTTCATCCTGCTTGCACCAGTGCTGAGCCGGAGTTATGCCACAAGCCAAAATCCAGCTCCCGCAGGGACTGTATGATTGTGCCAGTTCCCAGGTGCTTAGGGGCTTGACTGCAGCTCGTCTGCAGCTGTGCCATGCACTTACACATAAACACAAAAACTCAGGGCAGGTGTGTAGGAAAAGAACCCCCTCCCATCCCGGGGGACAAGCCCACCCTATGCAGAAAGGTTTAGGGTAGAAGTTGTGTGCAGGTCCCACGGGAGAGAGGCTGCCAGTGACCTCATGGGTTTCTTCCACTGCTGCCCTCTCCGCTGCCATGAGTCAGAGATTAATGACAGGCCATTTGTCAGCACCGGTGGCATCATTGCCAATCTCATTTCTGAGCAGACATCTGACCTTGCTTGCCTCCCTGAGACCTGTGTTACCGCATGGCTCCAGCAGCCTCCTGACAGCTCCCAGGGGAAGCAACACAAGGCAGGGAACAGGGCTGTGACAGCTTGATCCTGAGTCAGGATGCACAGACAAACAGCTCAGGATGAGCACTGAGTGTTTGTCAGCTTGTCCCACTGCCCTACCCTCCTCCCAGCTGGCACCCAAGAAAGGTCTCTCTGACCAAGCACTGGGCTAGGTTATGGAGAAAGGAGATCTGTGCCCTCCTAAGAGGAAGGCACGAGCAAAGCAAGACTTTCCTGAAACTCTGGAAGGAAGGGGAAAGAGGGTGTGGGGGACATATGATCTTTTTCCCTATCTGTGTCTCTGCCCACACTAGCCAGTCAACTGAAGGCATCAGTGTGCAGTTCCAGCTGTGGCAACCAGACCTTCTCCACAGTCAGCCATGACCCAGACTGAATCTTAACCCAGATCTCACTCAGTGAGGAGACCAGGTAAAATCCAGACACAGATCCATCCTGCATACCTGAGCAGGACTTCTACCCATGTCCCAAGGTGGGGATGACCTATGCCCAGGGTCCAGCACTCCTCTGCCCCAAACCAGACTGTGTTGTCACTGTACAAGTCCACTATGTGACTGTCACTTGGTCACCACACACAGCTCTGGTCCTCACAGAAAGAGAGTAGTGAGACAATGAGAGGCACAGAGGCACATCTTCTGCATCAGGGCTTCCCAGGCACACAGGCTTTTCAGCCTGGGAAGAAGGAGGAGGTCGGGCTTACTGAGCTATGGCACCTTGGGCTAGACGCACAGTGTTGGCCAAACCATCATGTCCACACTGCTCCCTATTGAACAACAGAAAAAAATTATTTCCAGAGGAGCAGAGGATATTCGAGAACAGGTCTTCTGACATGTGCTGGTCCTGATGCAAGCTTTGTCTCCATGCAACCCTCAGCCTTAGACAGCCAGATGCATCCCCACCAGGAGGGATGGGACATCCACCAACACAGCTCTTCTTCTGTGCCAAGTCAAGCCAGTCCCAGCTCTCATGCTTCTCAGAAGGAGAAAAATTAAAATGATGTGGGACTGGGAAAAGACCCACTTGATTAAGATGAAGAAATCAGTGCCATTAAACGTCATTAGAATAATATGCCCAGAAAGCTTCATAAAAGGAGATACCATATGATTGAATGCTCTCCAGACCCTCATTTTACACAGACCCAAAACATCAGCCCAGAGCCTCTTTTAACAGCCAACTCTCACAACAATCAGGTTTTAGGTTTTGTTTTGTGATGTGTTGTTTTTTTTTTTCCTGAGGAGCTTTTGGGTCTGCAACTGAAACTACAATTCCTTTAGTTCCTGGAGGGGGGGAGAAAATAAAAATCATTTTTCATTAAGCTGAAGCAAATGGCATTTTTACTTGTCAAAAATATTTGACACAACTCTGACAGACCCGACCAGACATATAAATAAAAGATTTAAATCCTTCTGCTTCAGAGCTTAAGAAAAACCTGCTGTCAGTCCAGTGCTAGTACAAGCTCTCTCCTTCAGGCCACACTCCCTGTGGGTTGCCAGCCCCATCCTGGCAGCGATGCTGGGATAGAGGGCAGCTATCAGCCGCACCAGCCTTTTCACGCAAGTAAAACCCCACCCGCCCGTGTTATCCCTCTGCAGGCTGCTCTCTCGGAGACCGGATCAGCCTCCCCTGGCTCAGGCAGCACACAGCCGGCTCCAGCAGCAGGGAGGTGAGCAGCATCGATCCCTTCCCTCTCCTGCCACCATCCGTATCCGATAGCAGCATCGACCGCGCAGCGCTGGATGCTGTATTTCCCTGGCCACCTGGGCTGAGCACCAGCCGCCACCCCGCCGCCTTCCCCATCCGTCGTGTCAGCGAGGCGGCCATGGACGCCGTGACAAGACACAGAGGGGTGTCGGAGCCCATTTCAAAATCCTTCTATCCTATTCAAGCCAGAGAGGCTTATGTGTATGGATTTATACTGTTTGCCCCAATATTTAGCTACTGAGCTGACTAATCTGTGTGCAAGAAAAACCGCGGTGGCTCAGAGGCTGAGCAATCTACATCATTCATCATTTAGATTAGCTATTGTCTTAATCCTCTTTAAACTGCTGTATAATACATAAGGGAATGGATGTCCTATATGCTCAGGATATGCAAAAAAAAAAAAAACAACCAAACCCAGGCTGAAGCTCAGAAACTTGGACAGAAGTGAGAATGACAAATCCTACCAAGCCACAGAAGGAAAAGGAAACTTGTTGCAGCCACTGACAGATGGTTTAACTTCTTCTTGCTCTCTCCATCCCAGCAGCCTTTAATTATTTCCTAGCCAGCTTCCCAATTACTTCCCAGGCAGCTTCCTAAAGCTCTTCTGCCCCCTCCATTACAACCCCCTGATGAACTGTGGGCGCCAACCTGCAGCAGCCCATCCCTGTGGACTTGCTGCTGCCCCAAGGCCGTGCAGCCCTGTGCCCCGGGAGCTGGGACATCCCACTCCAGCATCAGCTGTGGCTGTGCTGCTCTCGGAAAGGCAATGGCCCTGCCCACCAGTGCCACGCTTCGGGCCATGCCTGGCAAACAGGCAGGCTCAGGTCAAGGATTAAAGCCCTGCTTGGCTATCCAGGGTCATGCCACGCTGTGTGATAGCAGGGTTGCTGCAGTGCCCAGCCGGAGGATGAACAAAACCAGGTTTCTTTATGGTAACAGCAAGGAGCTCAGGGGCAGAGGGAGGGACTGCAACAAGGCAGTGGCAAACAAGGCTTTAGTTCACTGCCTGCCGGAGCTGGGGGAGCTAATAAACAGACAGATGAGCTAAATTGTCTTCTGAACCTCTGTATCAGTATTCACATTACAGAGCCTGCTTCCAGCAATTCCAGCGTATTAATAATAAATGCTACATAATTACAGCAGACTTGGTTCGTCCTCTCTTTCTGTTTACTGTCAGTGTCTCTTTAACCCTTTCCAGTCCACAGCTGGCTCTCCACTGGCACCAGACCCTGCACAGATGGCACAGCCCTGGTGTCACGGATGGTATCTCTCCCAGGTCCCTCTTGGGTTGGTCAGGGTGCAAGGGGAGGTGAAGGAAAGCTCAAGTGCTGACACCACTCTGGAGGGATCACTTTTTGCCTGTCAAAGCCCTGACAATGTTGCTGCAGGGCATGAAAAAGGTGTATTTGAGGCCTCAGGAGCACCCCCAGGCTGGGATGAGTTGGGGACTGCAAACAGTGTCTCCAACACACAGAGTTCCAACAAGTCACCGAGAGCCTCTTCACAGCAGAGAGGGTTTATGGCCTCTCCTGGTTTTAATCCCCTGCAGACTTGCAGCTGGATCTGCCTTCCCCACACATGTTTTTGGGATATCTCTACCCCAGCCCACTGGGACCCTTACTGCTGCACCCGTGGTCCTTGGGCTGTCACTGATGGCAACCACCGTGGATGCAAACAACACTGCTGGGAGCTGGGAGTGGGCTCTGGAGCGATCCCTGAAGGACATATTCCTGGGGACAGAGAGGATATGACCCACACAAGTCCCAGGTCTGGCACCCAGGCAGGGAAGAACAAAGGTTTTGGATAATCCAGTTCCAAACCAAACGCCTCCTGTGTTTGAACAGTGGCCACATCCCCCACTCTCAGCAGCACCACAGACCCACACAGCTGCTCTTCCCAAGTCTCCTTCCTCACAGGCAAGCTGTGCCAAAATGCCTGCCCTGTCTGATCATTTCATGAGCTGATCCAAATTAGAGTTAAAGACCCTCTGGCACTTTTCCCCTGAATTTTTGAAGTATTTCATCCAATGTAGCTGCAACCTGAACTCTGGAGCCCGCTTTACTTCCCACAGGACCCTCGCTAAGTATTTCTTCCTCAGCTGCAAGCAAAAAGCCTCAAAACTCTGAAGAAAGGCCCACATTAACAGTGTGATAGCAGTTTTTATCTGAGCACAGGTTTAATTTGCACCTTTCAGGCTAGCTGCCTCTTTTCCAGCCTTGCAGGGAGGCTGCTATGGCTCCTAACACAGCTTCAATAAGAGAACAAATACCTTGAATGGGATTTCTGCAAGAAACCAGCATGCAAAAGAAAGTATGCCTGCCTTCCAGTGCAAATTAACTCAGCTTCTGACCCGACTGCAGACCTTTCCAGACAGGAGACCCACTGGACAGCAAATGAATGCCAAACAGCTCAGATGCAAATCTCTCCCTGCACAGAGAGCCTCAAATGCTGAGGGAACACTTGGCTCAAGCAGCTGGGCGCTGAAAAGCCTTGAAATGGAAAAACACAAACAACTTAAACCCAGTTACATCACTCACACAGGGAAAGCTAGGCTGGAGTGACACAAGAACATCTATCCCTCAGACACTGTGTCTCCCACTCCTGGGACATGCAGAGCATCCCCCAGTGCTGACATCCTACCATCGTTTTCCAGTGGTTCCCACAGCTGCACACATCCACTTTGCATTTTCTGTGCCATCTCTCCTCTGCCAGGTGAAGCACAGAAGATTTTTTTTTTTTTCTCCCTGCACACATACACTTTTTATGATTTTTCAGAGAATGAAACAGCAGCTGGTAATTCAGGAATAACCACTAAAGAAAAAGGAAGACAGCACTTCTGTCCTAAAATGAGTACAGGCTCCAAGAAAAGTGTGAGGGACAGATGGTGCAAGGCCTGGGAGCAAGACACAAAGGCAGGAGTCCTCTGTACCACTTACATGGAGCATGCATGCCAGAGAAGGATGGAGCAGAATGGGGATTGGGAAGAAATGGGATCATCATCATTACATCCAGCTCTTCCTTGTAGGACAGTACCAGGAAGACAACTTGGAGAGCAACATACTACACAGGTAAAGCTGGCACATCTCCCCAGGGTACAAGGAGGGGCAAGTTCATCCTGCTGGGTGGCCCTGCGTTGATTGTATCTCTGCTGTCTCTTTGCTCACTGCCGCTTTTAGCAGGGCAGCTCCAATTTCTGCACGGCAGGGACCTGTTCAAAGGGCCCTCGGCAGGCTGGAGTCCCCCACACCATCCCAGGATGGCACAGCCAGCAAAGCAACAACCCATATGGACAGGAAGGGAAACCCACAAAGACCTGCAAGGAAGATGACATATGTCAGTGCCAGGAAGGAAGATCCCGAGCTGGACGGGGACACGCAGCCTGTGCTGCTGGAGGAGCTCCCACTCGCAGGGGGAATCATGGCCCTGCCAGCCCCTCCCAGCACCCGCCAGACACATGGGCAGCCCCCAGCACTGCTGAGGGGGCTGTCACAGAAGGATTGCAAGGGTGGAAGTGCCCGGACTCCTCCCTGCTCAGTGATCAACATTTGCGCCGGTTTATCAGCCAGCACTCATAGAAGTGCACTCATAGAACTCATAGAAGTGCAAATACAGAAAAGGATTAGCGTTCTGAGGTCCCAGACTCATCTCCAGGACAGCCTGCACCCCAAACCCCTACCAATGCTGTTTCCCTGCTTTCTAACAACATCCATGTCCAAACCCATCCCCCAAACCTTGGGATGCTCCTCAGCAGTTGATGATAGCACGTTGCAGGCTGGGCAAGCCTCCTGTGTCAGCCCCCTCCGCAAGCCATTTAGAAAAGAGACAGCAAGTTATTAATTACAAATTAAGCTGCTAATTGATACTAAGCTCTGTTAGCTCTAGGGGAAACAGAGGCAGAGCCGTGCCCCTCAGACCACGGTTCACTGACTGCAAGTGCAGTATGAGGGGCCTGAGCTCCCCAGGAGAGCTGCTGAGGGCACAGGGATACCACTTCCAGCTTGAGCTGCGTGCCTCAGCCCAGAGATCTCTTAATACTGCACTTCCTCTGTCCCTGACCTGCCTCCAAACACTGTGACCATCAAAAGCTTGAACACCTTCTCCCAGCTGACAGTCAGACCCCAGACCACCACCCACAAGTGCCAGTGATTGCCTCCACCAGACTTTTTCTATAACACAGCAATCAGGAGTGACAGCCTCAGGGCTCGCCCCAAATAAAGATTTCCACTCTTGGAGGGGATGAGCAGTTTTCCTATCACCACAACCCAGCAGCAATTCAAGGTCTGTACAAAAAGCCCAAGCCTGTCTGGACTCCTGCATCTTGGAGGGAATAAGGAGATGAAGGAATGCAAGAACCAGCCCATGCCAGGCAGGAAGGATCATGCCATCTGAAGTCCTAGAGCTTAGGAAATCCCTCCTGCCAAAAGTTCCTCAGCTCTACCTTCTGAGAAGCTAAGAACACAGTGCAGAATTACCTCCTCTCTTAATAGGTAACAGGTAATAAGTAATAAAACAGTAATATTAGTAAATAATGAATAAGAGGCAGTAAAATTCTAAATTATTTCACCCCTTTGCAACTTTGAAGAACAACTTCTCGTCTTGCAAGAGAAGCTCAGCCCTTGCCCACTTTGGACAGGCCTGCCTTGTCCAGGGGCTCTGCTGGAGCAGGACCAGCTCTGCTGGGTTTGGCAGTCAAGCAGCTGATGCCAAGGTTTCCATCCATCCACTCTCGCACTGCCCTTCTCCTCTGGCAGCTCAATTAAGCCTAACGAATTACATCCAGCACAAGTCATGAGCAAACACAGGAAGACTTGGCCACCGCAGTGCTGTGCAAGCAGAAGGTGAATAAATAAAATTGACTCAAGCTGATAGAAGATGCCAATTCGGTTGTAGAGAATCTGTAGTGAAGCATCTGTTTGGGTGACTTTGGCCCAAAAAGGGACAAAACAAAAGTGACACAAAAACCAAGTTATATCTTTAAATGGGAAAAAAAACTCCAGAGAAGTTTTATACTATTTAAGTTTTAGACTTTAAGAAAAAAAAAAAAAGAAAGAGTATTTTTAGTTACCAGAATGGATTTGGGATCAGAGCTATAGAATATTACAGCCTGACTCAGATCTCAACTTAATGCCATGCAGGGGGTATGGGACCAGCCATCTCAGGTACAGAGGCTCTGCAGGTCAGGGCTGAGCACCTCAAAGATGGGACTTTTTCCCATCTCCTATTCCTGTTGCAGTGTTTGCCGTGGGGACAAGATAATTCTCAATGCCTGACTGGCTGACCCCAAACTGGGCTGTGGTCTGCTGCCTTGTCCCTTGGTGCTTACAAAAAACACTCCATCTCCTGCCTCTCCCTGCCCATCCACGAGTTTGAGATTGTCATGATACCCCTCAGTATCCTGCTTCACCTTCCCTTCTCTGGGCTGCCCAGACCCACTGCTCCCAGCATCTCCAACATCATTCTTCTCCACAAACCCTCCGAGTTCCCCTGCCCAAAACCACACCAAGGAGTTTTGACATCTCATTCCCCCAGGAGATGATGGGGAAATCTACAAACCAAGACAAACTGCACAGCTTCTTAACAGTTAAGAAACTCCTCCCAAACCTAGTTGTATCCGGTTGTAAACAACTGCCACAGTTTTCCCTTCAAAAAACAAAGAGCCCTGCTCCATGGTGGCACAAACAGTTTCCGTTTCAAGACAGTTTCCCTCCTCCCCTCCCCTTCCCTTCCCTTCCCTTCCCCTCCCCGTTCAATTTGAAGTCAATTACAGGAAGGTTAATGGGGCAGAGAGGATGCCAGTTGGCTGGGTAATGATGTCAAAGCACCTGGCATTGCCTGGGCAACAGCCAGGCAGCGGGGATGCAAATGAAGGCACAGGATTGCACTTGGTCCCTCAAAATGAGCTGATGCAATTGAGCGTATCAGCATTAATGAACATGGAAATAACGAGAGAGCACCCAGAGAAACAAGGCACTGCCTGGGGTGGGGGCTGTGCCCACAGCAGGGAGACATGGTGACGGGCACCATGTCCTGGCTGCCAATGGCAGCAGCTTCCAGGATGCTGACATTCTCCCAAGGCTTCACCCAGATGTGCTTTCCATGGGTTAATGCTCCAGCTTTGCACACCCAAGGCCAAATCGTGTTGATCTGCTGAAAGCTCCCCTGTGCGGCTCCTGGCTCCTCTCCAGACAGTCTGTGACAGGAGGAGCAAGAGGGGAGACCGTGTGCATCAAGAGGCCACATCTCAGAGTGACCTGATAAACATGGGGCCAAGGAAGCAAAGACCCAGGGGCAAGAGGTGCCCAGGAGCAGAGGGGTTTGGGGGCATTCCAGTGCAAAGAGCAGTGACCTGCTCAGTGGGAAGGCTGTTCCAGCAGTGCAGACCAGATTCTCCAAAGCTTGCAGTCCCCATGTCGTCTGCAACTGATATTTTCAAGTTTTCAGGCAGAGGAACAGGAGCCTCTACATGGGATGTGGTCTGCCAGTACAGCACTTGGCACAGTGTGCTTCCATGAACCAGGACTACTGAGCAGCTCACCAGAGTGCTGCAAAGCCTCAGACGCCAGCAGAAAGCCCTTTCCAGATTTGTTCCACCATCCAACTGCTGAGTCTTCTCCTTATCCCACAAGTTCCATCGGATCCCCTCAGCACATTTACTACTGGCAAAACCTTCACTCTGATATATTCAGTGCTTTTCTATCCCTGGCCTTTGGGACCACTGCATGCTGTCCCTCTTTCCTGACACCACCTCAGACACAGCACAGCTCTGTGGAAGCAGCTGCCTTCGGTCCTCATGTAGAGTCCATCCATCCCTCCCAATTCCCGTGAGTGCTGGTGCCCATCTCGTGCTCACCCTCTTCAGCTCCACACTCCACCCCCAAAATACAGCCCAGGGCAGCAACAGCTCCACCAGTAGCCAGTGAGGTCCCACAGGGGCTCTGCTGCCCCAAGAAAAGCTGTGTTAGAGGGACAGAAAAAGGCTGACAGCATTTCTCACACCAGTGACTAGCAGAGTTGAGACACAGCTGTGCAAATGAGACCCCAGCAACCACCCCCCAGCCCCAGTGATTCCCCACAGGCGTGAAGAGCAGTATCAGGGACACAAAGAAGCCGACGCCACAGGGAACACTTGGGTCACGCATCGATTTACAAGGTCATCGCCCTGTGCCTCTTTAAAGTACTTCACTTTCGCCGGAGGCGAGTCAAGGTGACTCGGACAGACCGTGCTGCCGCTGCCCCTGCTCCCACCGAAGCTCTCTGCGATCCCTGCCCGTACGCGGCGAGCCCCGGGGAACGCAGGGCATCCTTCCCTGCCTCTGGAAGCGGCCCAGCAGAGCAGCAACCCCGGCCATAAATAACGCTGGCAGTGGGTAAAAGCGGAGCAGCCGCGGGCTCTGCAGGACCGGAGCATCCCTGGCCAGCCCATACGCAGGCTCTGTGGGACCCAGGGCTTGTCTCAGGCAAACGCCTTCCAAGCATCCTCCCTGCCCACTGCAGCGGGACCGGGCACGTCCGGGCTCACAGCAGCGCCATCCCAATGCCAGGTCTCTCCTTGAGTCTCCACATGTTGGTTTTAAATGTCAGCAGCAAAACCAGCCACAGAGACAGAATTAAATGGAGGAGGGGAAGGGAAAAAAAAAAAGAAAAAAAAAAAAAAGGAGAGAAAGACGAAAGGGAGAAGAGACAGCTCTGCTAATGAGTCAGCCAGAAGTCTCAGAATCCACTTGAAACACGTAGGGCTTAATTTAACTTAATGGTTTTGTCAAACACTGGCACTCTGTTAAAAGCACAGGAGAGCTGGTAATCCAAATGCCAGTGGCTCTGCCTTTGCTAGTCACAAGAAAGCTGCTTTTCCAGTCCCCAGATAGATCCATCTGGTTTCATGCAGGCAGCAAGCATGGCCCTGGCTAATGCAGTCACTCATGAGGGTAGTTCTGTATTTACTTAGCACCAGCAGCAGCTCTGACTTTGCCCAGAACACAAAAAATAAACACAGCCACTGCATTTCTGAGCTTGTACATGTCTTAAGGCAGCTCCAAGCTTCTCCTGAAAACACGTCTCTGTCAGGGGAAGAGAGAGTTGCAACTCACCCTCAGAGAGACAAAATGAAATCTCTGACCTATGTGGACTTTGGAAAGAAGTTGGAAGAAAAAAAAAGAATAGCAAACCCTTTGCTCACAAGCAGGCAGAGAAAGACATGAACTGAGCTGAAAAAGCTGGTTCCCCACCCAGCCCTGCTCTCCCTCCTCTTTGCAGCAGCCCCAGGTCAAGGGCCCTCAGAAAAC
Organism: Dicaeum eximium; assembly: GCA_013396995.1. Taxonomy (NCBI): domain Eukaryota; kingdom Metazoa; phylum Chordata; class Aves; order Passeriformes; family Dicaeidae; genus Dicaeum; species Dicaeum eximium. The sequence goes on along the minus strand of VWZP01001296.1, from coordinate 74,492 downwards.
CCCATCTCACATCCTGTGAGATGGATTGGGGCTCAACCCCAGGGCAGCACTAGCTCTGCTGCTGTCAAACCCCTTTCTAGAGAAAAAAGCAGAAATTTCGACCTGCCAGTTAAGTTGATCTTCCTTCTGCAGGCTGAGCTCACCTTTACACACAGTAAGGACAAGCAGAGAGTGTTTAACACTTCTTGTCTGCCCTGAAGTCCTATTCTGGCAGTAGGTTGGGAATTTGGGACATCTCATTTTGGTTTTATCCCCTCTCTATGGGCACCAGCAGATGAATTTCAACACCAGGCACTGTGTGATTCAAGCCACTGAGCCACAGGCACACCAGGGACAGTAACCAGGGCATTCTCCTCTTTGCAATGACAACAGTCCAGTAAGGTTAAGCTTACCTGTAGAGCCTTGGGAGGAGGCTAAAACATCACTTTTAACCTTGCAGCCATCTGCAGGACATCAGTCACTGATCTGTCCTCTGCACCCACACCCTCCCATGCAGCAGCAGCCACCACAACCTGGTCAGACCAGAGATGCTGCTGAGCTCTGCCCACCTCCCCAGCCCCATATGCTCCCGACAGCAGATCCCAGAAACCTTCCCTTCCCCAGGGAAGTCTCCACTTCCCAGCACATTCCTCAACCCTCACTCAGAGGAACATCTCTGCCATGTGCCTCAAGGCAGAGGGTGGCTCAAAGGGCACGAAAGGCAGCAGTGCTGCCAGCCCCCAGAGCAGAGGGCTACAGAGAGAAACAAAGCCCTAAACTCCAGGGCCATGGGCACATTCCCTGCTGCACACAGTGCAGGTGGGGAAAGGACTCCAGGAAAACTCAGGGGGAGCAGTGGAGGCTTTTGAGCCTCTGCATCCCCTTAAACCTCCCCCTCCATCCCAGGACCTGGATTCCTGTTTGATTTAAGACACAAATGGGATCGAGTTTAAAGGTCTCAGCCTGGCCCTTGACTCCTTGGTGGGAGTCTTTCCACATCACAAAACCACCAGACAATTCAGCCTGATTGACAGCCTTTCAGGCAGAGGGGCCCAGAGCTGAGGGAGGGGAGGGGGCCGTGGGTCAGGGCTAAGGGGGAGCAGCCAGAGCAGTGCATGAGGCCGGGAGAGCAGGGGACGGCTGAGCAGTGGGGCAATGTTCAAGGTTTGTGCTTCCACAGGAAAAAGGTTTTTGGGGAAGGCTGAGAGGCTAGAGCATCCTTGAGGAGCTGTTAAGTTCCACTTAATACAGGCAAAATCCGAATTGCAGATAGCACAGGCAAGGGGAACGTAGAGACTTGGGACAATGCACTCTTTCCTGAGGTAAGGGCATGGCAGCATACACCAGAGAAGGCAGGAAGCTGAGGGCAAGGCACAACGGGGACCCCAGGCTCACAGAGAGGAGAGGAGTCAGTGACAGGCAAGAGCCAGGAGACNCACACACACACACACACGTGGACATGTGCCATATTCTGCCTTGGGCCCTATCCCTGCTCTCCAGCTCTAGCAAAACCCAGCCAGTGAAGGGCCTTGACCGAGTTATCCCTGCAGCAATAGGCAGGACCCCAGAGTGACCAGAAGATGAGGTGCTTCCTCACCTCCTGCACCCTTCTCCTCCTCACACCCCAGCTTAGGAGAGCGGGGCACAATGGTCAGCTCCCTCCAACATGGCTCTTCCCCCTGTTCCAGGGCTGATGCCAGCAACCTTCATGGGTCTGCAGAGCCACTCTTCCACAGTATGTGGTCAGAGGGGGTCAGAATGGGCCGAAGCCCATTCACCTTGCTAATTCTGAGAGAAGGTTCCCTTGGAAGTATTCTCACCTTGCAGTCTGGGTCAAACCCATGTTTGCCAGCCACTCTTCTCAAGAGGACACTTCTGCAGTAGGATGAGAGTCACCACGTGGGGAGACCGAGCAAGGGAATGTAAAGAGGACCACAGATACTTGTCACGCTATCTTATTTATACCCCCTTTTACACACAGGAAACCCTTTCTCCTACCTTTTTTTTTTTCCCCTCCTCTAAATAAAAGAGAAAAATTTTAAGCTGGTGCTCTAAAGCACAGCAACCGCCAGCCCATCTCCATGGCTTGCCAAGAGAGCAATTCATCCTCTGCCTCTATTCTGCAGTAGGTAAAGCCCCCCCTCTCGCTTTTGTTCATCTGCCCGCTCTTTTGTCTGGCCCTGAAAGCGTTGATCACTCCTGCATGAGGAATGTGAAACTGATGTGATGTGATAGGAACAATGCTCCAGCCCCGTCCTTGCAGCCACATCAAAGTCCCCATTTGCATGGCTTCCCCTTGCCTGCCTGTCCCCTCTGCCCCCAGCCGTGCTCTGGCTGCTTCAGCGCCTTCATTGTCCTCCCAGCTCCCAGAAGCAGCCTTGGCCTCCTGCTAAAAGGTGCTCGGTGGGCTCCCCATGCCTGCTCGTGGGAGATGGGCAGTATGGGCAGCATCTGGCTGGCAGGAGATGTGACAGTGGCAGGTGGCACTGCTGACTAGGATGTACCAACATGCTCCCTCTGCTCATCCTGCTGCTGCCTGGCTCCCCAGGTTCCATTCCCCAGTGGATGCTTCTCCCCAGAGCACTGCCAGGCTGGGGTAGGGCACAAAAGGATGGAGAGGTAAGGAAGTGAAACCTGGAGGTGTGAGGTAGTGGGGCCCAGCCCTGCTAGAGGAGAATGGGGAAGTGCATTAGCATAAAGATTAGGACATTTCTGAGCCAGTGAAAGGCACAGAGGTGGTTCACACTGAAAATGCTCTGTGCTTGCAGCATCTGCAGGATACTCCTGCCTGTACTTCTGGTGCAGCAGGAGAGACCAGGATGCAGACACTCAGTGAGGACACAACCTGACCACTGGACACCACCACACCTGAGAGCCCTTCCAGCCCATGCAACACCCTCCAGCAATGGCAGTGGCACAGGGCTCCCTGGGTGCTGCAAAAGCCACTGGAGCAGCTGCATTAACACAGCTCTGTGTCCAGGCAGCCTCCTGCCAGGCTGCTGAACCCAGGAATGCTGTCACCAGGTAAAAATCCTGCTGCTATTTGCAACGGGCAGCTACAACCCAATGCTGAGCAATGCCCTTCCCAAAGCACACACAGGAGTCCAGCTTGCCAGACTTCATCAGGCTTTAACCCAGCAAAGGAGGCTGGTGAGAGAAAACAAACCCTCCAGCAGGACAGAGAGCCTGTCCCACAGCAGCTGTGGCTCCACAGGAAGCCTCTGTTGACGTGACAGCAACTGGAAAGTGATCGCTCTGCACCTCCCCAAGGCACCTCTGCCTCTAAGGCCCGTGGGATCTCCAGGCAAGCAAGCTCCCTTTCCCTTCAAAGGGCATCCAGGTGCCTGCTGCCATGCAGGGAGATGCAGGGCAGGGGAGGGGAAATCCAGGCGGTGGCTATGCCAGCTGTGGATTAGGGAGAGGCTGACATGGAACAGGTCCAGAGGAAAGCAGCAGTGAGGCCACACGGAGCCCTGTAGCACCAATCAGTGCTGGAAACAGGAGGGACACTGCAAAACTGAGGGCTGCTGGTGCACCTCACAAGCTGAAGGACTTAATTTTTGGCAAAGAGGAAATAAACTTAGCTTACCCCTGCCATCAGGGCCCATGTGAGATTGAGTCCCCATCCCTCTCATCCTGGAGTATTGGGCTTCCATCCAGCCTTGACACCAGCCACGATGCTGAACTGGTCTGAGTCACTAACCAGCACACTGAGATGGCCAGCATCTGTCTGTGGACAGCAGAGGCTTCCAGATCCAGCCATTTCCAGCACAGAATGCAAGATCCAGGTGAATCTGTGAATCTGCAATCAAGGCTTTGAGCCCAAGCACATCTCCACCTTGCACCTCATACAGATCAGTGATGAAGAGGGACTCCAGGTGTTTTGGCTTCAAATGCACAGAAAACTTAAGCAAACAGTCCAAGAGCCATGAACGAATCATCAGCCCCAAGATCCAAATGCATTTGTGGGTCACATGTAGGATGTAGTGCTCTAAGGTTAAACAAGCTTTCTTAAGCATTTCCCAGGCCACCTCTTCTCAAGCAGCCCCCCTCATCTTGAGATGTCCTACCTCTCTTCAGTTTTTACCTGGTTTTGCTTATTTTTTATAAGCTTATAAATGATAAGCTTTAAAATTTGCTTATTATTTGCCCCCTGTTTGAGTGCCTCCGCTCCTCATCTCTGGCTAGAGCTCATAAGCCTGCCAAGGGACACAGCACTGGCAACTATTCCTGATTTATACTGATGGAGAATATAACTTCCCTTTACTAAAGTAAATAGAGTCACTACCAAGAGGCAGAGCACAATATTTTTTTATTAATGAGCATATTTCTGCCTCAGTGCTCACCAGGGAGGCAAGACAGTCAACATGGAAGAACTAAAACCCTCTTCCTAACACTCTGGGTCACATTTGCCACACAAGGAGCCTGCTGTTGTGCATTATACCTGGCCAATGTCACTCCTGTTTAGGAAAGAAGTCTCTGCTGGAAGAGTATCTTGGGGTATGATTAAGGGGGGTATTTTATTCTGGCACTCAGAATTTTCCCTGCCAAGGTGGTTTGCCTTAGGATGACACCAGAAAGGCTGTTTTGCTGCAGCTGTCTTCACACACTAAACAGAGCCCCCAGAGATTTTGAGGCTCCTTCATCAGGCTGGGAGAAGCACAGCACACCCAACCAAGCTGCCCTCCCCTCTGTTGGACTTCCACCTGGTTATCCCAGCTTTATCCCATGGGATAAAGCTCAGAATTCCCTGTGGTGGGCTGACCCAGACTGGATGCCCACCAAAGCTAATCTATCACTCCCTTCCTCAGCTGAACAGGGAAAGTAGAAAATACAGCAAAAACTCCTCAGTCAAGATTAGGGCAGGGGGAAATCACTCACCAATTACAGCCACTGGCAAACCAGACTCAGCTTGGGGAAATCAATGTGTTTTATTACCAATCGAATCAGAGTAGGGTCATGAGAAATCAAACCAAATCTTGAAACACCTTTCCCCCACCCCTTCCTTCTTCCTGGGCTCAACTTCACCCCCACTTTTCTCTACCTCCTCTCTCACAGAGGCTCAGTGGAATGGGGATTAGAGGATGCAGTCAGTTCATCATGCTGTCTCTGCTGCTCCTTCCTCCTTAGAGGCTGGAATCCTCACACTCTTCCCATGCTCCAGAGTGGGTTCCCTACTATAGGAGTCAGTCCTACACAATCTTCTCCGGTGGGAGTCCGTCTCTACCGGCTGCAGTTCATTAACTCCTTCAGCACAGGTTCCCAGGGTCACAGCCTCCTTTGGGCATCCACCTGCTGTGGTGGGAGGTTTTCCACAGAGTGCACATGGATGTCTGCCCCAGGATGGACCTCCAAGGGCTGCAGGGGCACAGCTGCCTCACCCTGCTCTTCAGCATGGGATGCAGGGGAATCTCTGCTCTGATATCTGGAGCACCTCCACTCTCCAGGCCTTCACTCTCTGCAGAGCTGTCACTCTCACACCTCTCTTCTCTGGCTGCAACTGCAATTTTTTCCCCCACTCCTTAAATCTGTTATCCCAGAGTCTCTCAGTGGTTGCTGGTGAGCCCGGCCACAGCCAGTGGCAGGTCTGTCTTGGAGCCAGCTGTTATTGGCTCTGTCGGACACAGGGGAAGCTTCTGGCAGCTCTTCTCACAGAAACCACCTCTGCAGCTCCCACCCCCACCACCAAAGCCTTGCACACGGACCCAACACATCCCCGTGCCCCTGGCCCTGGAAGATTGGTTTTTTTTGTAGCTATAATGGTGCAGACAAGTAATTTAGCTCAGAGCCTGCAGGGCTGCAGGACGGGAGCCTTGTTCTCCTGTTATGGCAGTGAGCTGTTGCAGAAGAGGGCACAGAAAAGATGCTGTACACCTCTCCAGTGCCCCATCTCCCCGGCCCTCCACAAGGCTGTGAGCAAGGTAGGACACAGGCCCCGCTCCAACAGAAGGGTCCTTGCTGATGCTGCATCAGGAACAGGGAATAAGTGCTTTGTGCCAGCAAGGGATGCAGTGATCCCCACACTGTGCTCACTGGGCACCACCCTCTAAAAGTGGGAAAACACTGCAGAACCTCCTGTCCCCACGAGCAAGGCTGGGTGTCACTCTTCCCCTGGGGATTGGGGACCAGGAGACATCCGACCTTTTCCTTTGCTCTACCCCAGTGGCTCTCACAAGCTCCTGGCCACCTCCAGCAGGTGATGCTGACCCCATGGGATGCTGCACCTGTAGAAAGACGCCTTGACTTACCTTACAGCAGCACAGCAGCGTGCTGGAGCTCAACACTCCCACCCCTTCCAGGCCACAGAGAGCCAAAATGCAGTGAGACAGGTCAACAGAGCCACCTGGCTCACGGCATCCTGTTGCCATTGGAGTCACACCACAGGTGAAGAGGTCTTAAACATAGCTGGACAGATGTTCTTTCAGGGCTTCCTAGTTCTCTGTCCCTAATTCGTTCCTGGTTTCCGCATGACACAGTTAATTCTTGACCAGCCACCACACGTGCGTGTTTCTTTGCTTTCAATTCGCCCAGCAAAATCCATTTACCCTGCCTGTCTCATCCAGTTTCCATCAAGCCTGCTGAATTCTGCTCCAGTGAAATAAGCGAGCTCACTGTAACACCCTCTTTTGTGAGAGCCTGGGGAAAATGACAGTCTTTCTGGTACCTGACTATTTCCCTTCACAGGAGCTAAACATTGCTTGTTTCCAATTGTAAACTGTTCTGACTTCTTAAAATGCATGGAAGTACCAAGAGAGTCAATTCAACCGGGAAAGAAGTTTCTGAAAGAGAATATTTACTTACCTTGCAGTTTCCTGTGGAGAAGTTTAGGCTGGTAATTTACTAGCCAAGGCTGTGGGGGACTGCAGGCAAACACGAGGGGGAAGCAATGGAATTCTACATCTGCCTTGTCCAGGGGCAGCCATGAGGAGACAGAGATCAAATGGTGGTTTAAGGTGCCTGGTTCCAAAGCCCCACTCAGTGGGTGTGTAGGAGATGGAGCAAAATCTTCTCCTGCTTGCACAGCCTGGGTTTTTGGGGATTTTTTTGAGTTTTGTTGCCAGAGCCACAAGCCACCTTTGGATCTACCAAACACAACTCCAGTCCTCTCCAATATGTGTTTTCCACCTTGAGGCACCTCCTTAGGGCTTCTCAGACTGAATTTGAGGCAAGAAAGAGAGAACAGAAAACCCAGACCTGTTCCTCTCATACTCCCTACTCCTTCCTTATTACTTTTCTGGTGGCACACAACCATGACAAAGGAGCTACAAGACACCAAAGTTATTGGCCCTGTGATAAATGCTGCCAAAGAAGCAGCAAATGAGTCAGAGGGGCTCTTTGACCCAAAACCAGACAGAGAACCAGGTCAAGTTGCTATCTGCAACTGCCTGGAAGATCCACAGTCTTAAATTCTGCCCAGACACCAGCAGCCTCAGAGCAGGGGATAGTCCCCAGGGATGCACACCAAGAAAGGAGACCACCAGAGAGCTCTCCTCCCATCCCCACTCCTGCCTAAGCAGGGCAATTGTACATCTGGAGCCAGGCAGCTGACAGGAACCCAGCATGGTGCACACCAAACTGTGCAGAAGGAAACCTGGCCCCTGGACTCCATTTGCAAATGCTTGAAGTCTGATGCTTTCAGCACAGGAAACATCCAAACTCCTTACACTTTAGGATTTAATTTCCCTCCTGCAGTAGCCTGGAGTTTTCATTTCTCATCCTCTCTTGTTTTGGTTTCCTTACAGTCTTTTCACATCCTTGCCCTTTTTTTTTTTCCCCCTTCTTTTTATTTTGGCGGCTCCTCAAGTTTCATTCTCTTTTCCAAGTTACACAAAATGAATTTAAGACTTCTGCCACTCCTCCCTGCTCATTAGCAGACATAAATTAAAAGCAGAATTAAAGAGATTACTTGCAATGCCACTTGAGACACCTTCAAGCCTCTTATTGCTTTACCACGTACTGTGAATTCTGACCCACCAAGGGACTTCACATCCAGACCTTGCCAAATGTTTATCTACATCCTGTTAGATAGGTTTGGGGGAAGAGCTCTCATCCTTCTCAGAAATAAAGTCAGATTAAGACTTTGCTGGAAGCCTTCCATTCCTGCATCAAGTTTTGTTGCAAAAAAGTTACCACTTGCTGAGGTGGTTTTTTTTTTGTTGTTGTTTGTTTGTTTTGGTTTGGGGTTTTTTGGGGGTTTTTTTGTTTGTTTGTTTGGGGTTTTTTTTTTGTTTCTTCATTTCATGGAGTTTGGGTAGGTTGTTACCAGACCTGGGCTGGAAACAGCTACCACCTGCAGGGTCCAGGTCAGCCACAGCCTCCCACAGAGACCACGGCTACAGTGATCCGAGGAAAATCACTGCACACCAGCCTGCTGCCAGGACCAAGAGCATGCTGTTGATTTCCACACTTCCAGGTGACAAACAGCTGAGGATCCGAAGGTTTTTATTGCTATGCTCAGCTGCACCTATCACCTCCCCTCTGTGATCCTGTGTGTCAGGGAGGAGGCTGAGAGAGATGCTCCCTGCTCATGGAGCTGACATTTGCACCCAGCAGCTCAGGCACACGGTCTGAGCGCAGTCACAGTAATTTCTGAAGTCTCATATGATGTTCACAGGTACAGCCTCCGTTGTTAAAAGCTCCTCTGGCACAAACCAGAGGGCACAGGGCTTACAGAGTCCCACAGCACCATTCACACCCCGACAGTCACATACAGATCCAGGCAAGATGCAAAACTGAGCTCAAGTGCCCCAGGGATGGAGGGCAGGGCGCTCAACCACCTGTGGGAAAAGAGCAGCAAGAAGGACTGAGCGTGTGTCAGGAGATATTCCAGCCCAGCTGGTCACTGGAAAGGGGCTGGGAGCGATGAGGACAGAGCACAAAGCCAGCAGCTCAACAACTGTCAGCTCAGGGCGCCAAGGCAGGGCGAGCGCACACGGGCCATCGCTGCCGCGTAAGACACCACGTGCCTTAATCTCTCCCAGGGGAGGGAACCTCATCCAGCCCAGACTGTTTGTGTACTCAGCTAATTTTGTTGCCTGACTTTCCACCTACTTGCTCAGCGGAAAGCCGATCCTCCCAAGTCATCATCGCTATTTCATCCCTACCCTCGGACCCGAGGCCACGGCACAAGCAAAGCCCTGCCAGGCTGCATCAGCTGCACACCCAGTGTCACAAGGTCAACTGGCTCTCNNNACAAGGTCAACTGGCTCTCCTTGCCGTGTCCCCTTTGCTGAAGCTCCCCTTCCAGGCTGAGCACTATCTACGCCAGCACAAGCAAATACTGCAGTCCACTTGTTAACCTAAACGAGCCTCCTATATCCTAAAATGCCGTTCCTAATCTCCTCTGTGGCTCCTACACACAAGTCAGGCTGTTCAAGCACAGTAATATAATTAAGGGGAAAAAATGCCCTGCATATACCAGGGAGTATCCTTAACAGCATGAGCTTAGTATTAGCTCTTGCTAGAGCACAGTGAGACTATTCCTGGCTGCTGCCTCCAGTGCTGGTGTCCACACTTGTGAAATAAAGAAAAAAAA
>VWZP01001296.1:52703-64956 GCA_013396995.1 Dicaeum eximium | reverse complement strand
AAAGAGTTTCTGGAAGTGGAACAGCTTCCAAAAAGAATTAGGAGAATGAATTGGGAACTGGAAAGCCTGCTGTGCAGACACAGGCTGGAGCAGTCGATCGGTTCAACTAAGCCAAGAGATGATCAGGAGAGGACTTAATCACCTCCTGCAAAAGTGCAGGGAGAAGATTTCTGCTGGCAGTGGGACTCTTGTCCAGGGCTGCCCAGATTCCACACAGCAAAGGCAAAGGAGACAGCTCAGCTTGTGGGTCACTTTAAGAGGGCAAACTGGGCTTGGGAGGCAAGGATTATGCGCAGGTCTCAGCTGGACTGAAAGTCACCAGACCCATTAGGGCCCAAGCTGTAACTGAGGAGGGCAGATGAGTACTGGAGGTGCCCTGCTCCCCTTCCCTGGACCAGCCAAAAAGATGAACCAGAAGCCAACCTGCATCACAGCACCAAGGGCATCTACGGACAGCACACCCTGAGATGTCCCTCTGCACCTTCCTTTATCTCTTAATTTCACACGTTAGAGGCTTGCCAGAGAAGCCCATGTTCCCAGAGTCAGGCCAATGGAAAAAGAGAAGGCAGATTATATTGCTTTTAAAATGCAAGTCAGCTATCATCACTGATATCGCCACTGGATCAAGGGGAAAATCACTTTGGACAGATCAGCAACCTCAAGAGGTCAGAACAGGCATTCCCTGTGTTTCACCGTCTCACTGTTCTTCCATTCCTGCTTCCATATTGAAACCAATTTTGTCAGGGAAGCTCTGCAACTCTAAAACTCATCTGCAACACCAAAGCCTGGTCTTCACTCCTCCCTCCAGCTGCAGCTCACTTCACTGTTAAGGTAAGGCTGCCTGGGATGCCTCTTTGAGCTGAGTAATAAATGGCACAAATCTTTCAAGCTGGGGCTGTAATCCCATTTCAGAGGTGCATCCTGAAGCTGAACTTGCACATGAGAGTGCAGAGACATTGCACCACTTCATGTGGGGACAGGAACAACTCACTGGGAGCCCTTCTTGCCCCTCAGACTGGGGCATCCTTTGCACTGTCAACACCCCTGGCACCAGACTATCTTCTTTTTTTAAAGCAAAGGAACACAGTTATTTACATTCTATCATTAATCCCCTTAATGCCCTGAAGAGTATTTGCTGAGGTTAGCCAAGCATTTGAGATGCTTTCAAAGTACCCTCAAGCTTTCCTTAATAGCTGTTTCTGTACAGTCATGTTTTGTTCCCAATCTCCCACACATCTCTTTGGGCTTTTTCAGTCTTGCTAAAGACAGGTATAAAGAGATAGCAAGGATCTCAATCATTTGAGAGAGGAAACGATATTGGTGAGAAAACAATTCTATTTAATGGACCTATTGTCTCTCTTCTATTTTCTTCTCCCTGGCAGAACTGTGAAAAGCCTTTCTCCTTCCTTCCATCACCAGCTGGAAAGGCTGAGATCATACACCACAGACACTTCGACACTGTAACTTAAGGATTCATCCCGTTGTGAGCTCAAGAGCGTCCGCACTCCTCTCTGGCATCCAGCAGCATCCTTGCAGATGAGTTTTTAATAGTTTGACTGCTCTTCCCAGGCCCACAGAAATCCACATATGAGCACAATTCTTCATCTCACATCCCTCACTGCTGCCTGCCTTCTCACAATTTTTTCCTTTCCTGATTCTCTTCCTGATGCAATTCTCCAGGGCCACTTCACACCTCTGAGAGCCTCCCATTTTAAAGTCCACTTTCTACTTCAGTTTCCCCAGGTACAGAATTATTAACCTAAAAATGCAACCAAGCAAAGTGTTCTGGGGACATAAAGCTTCCCACAACCTCACAGCGAGAATTCCACCCCAGGCATTTTTTCTCCCACAACAGTCCTTCACTGTTCAATCACAGCTTTCCCATCACCTTCTCCTGAAGGCTGCAAGAACCCATACAGGTTCTTTGGTCACCAGGTTTTGGTGTGCTTGCAGTGCTGCCATGCAACATCAGAGCTGACCCATCATGTCCCCGCTGTCCATTTGCAGTTGTGTCTCTGCAGCATTCCCAGAGCCTTCAGCTGGACAGCAGCTCCAACACCACTCACACAGCAAGAGGCCCTGCCTGGAAAGATTTAGAGCCTGTGCAGATGCAGCAAGAGTGGGGAAGGAAGGAAAAAAAAGAAAAAAAACCAAAACAAAACCAGGTCTGGAGAGAGGGAGGCAGCTCGTTGTTGCAGGGCAGCAGGCAGAGCACGGTGTGTGCTCCCTCTCCACTGCCTGAGGTGCTCATCTGCAACCATTCCCGCCTGACTGGTGGAGGCTGGAGCACAAGTGTGGCTTCCAGGCACCAGGGCAAAGAAACCTCCGTGGGGAGGGTGGGGAGACCAGAAGAACCAGCTAGAAAGGGCTGTTTTGGTTTTGCATGAACTCTACCCACCCTTCACCTTCAGGGACACTTCCTGCCCTTGCCACAAGTAACAAGCACATATAATTGAAGGAAAACATCATTTCCCAGAGCACTTCTGATCTGTATTATCCATGCTCATTACAAGCTGTGGGCACATTCTGGTCTCCATCAGTTCCAAGCAAACAGGAAAGTGCAGCACAGGGATAAGGGGCAGAACTGCTGCTGGGAATGCATAAAAACCAAACCAAAACCACTTAGTAGCTCTTGAAGGACCTGCAAAGACACATGGGCTTGTGCTCAGGCCAGTATATCAAAGCTCTAGGGCATTTGCTCAGCCTAAGTTGCTTCCTTGATCTTATCCAACAGAGCGAATTTAACTGAGCAGGCCTGGGGCATCAGAGCCAGAGTTCAACTCTCATCTATTGACTTTTTTGGGTTTTGTCCTGCCCTCCTTTAGGTTGCTTCCTAACCTTTGGCAACAGCACCTCACTGGTCAGTCTAACAAAATGATTACTTGGAAAGAGGAAGAAGTTTTCTTCCTTTTTAGTAATTTTCTGAAATTTGGGGGGGTGGNTTTTTGCCATTACATGTGGATTTAGTTGCTGCTAAGCTTTTTCTGCTTCTACTCTGCTGCCATGGCTGGTTGGAGCCTCCCAGGAGGTGACAGGACAGACACATGGGATGCAGGCCACTTCACTGTCTCACCCCAGCATCTCACAGCTCCTCCTCACTTGGAGAATTTTCGAAAAGGTGTTTAGGGACCACATTTCACCAGCTCCCTGCAGGAAGGCTCTGTGCTCAGCAGCAAGGCGTTAGTAGAAAAACAGCAAAAACGTAGATAAGCAAGAAGACTTAGGGTGGAAAAATTGCTTTGGTGGCATATTCAAGGTCCCTTTCTCCAGAAGAGCCATGAAGATCCAGAAGGGATGCTGCACACAGCTCACATGCTAAAATCAGACTGCATTTTTTGGCCAACCTGGACAGAGGGTAACTGCAGATGGAACTACACCCAGCAGTGCTGTTTCCCTCTGAGGGATGGTGGGAGACACAGATCTGGAAACATCACCCACCTCCAAGTCATCTCCTGCAGGTGCTGTGACAAATGTGGGGACAGATGGGGAAAGAGTGATGGGAAGCAGCAGGGACAGGCTGCAGCAGCACACCAACCTCCTTTAAACAGCTCTCTGTGTGCAGAATCAGGGTCCTGCTTGCTTCACATTCACCCCTACCCAAAACCATCTCCCGCTCACTCAAACCTCACCCCCCTCCCCTCTTCAGCCTTTCTTGCTCCTTTTCTTCCTTCCCTGCTCCCATCAGGGCCAGGAAACTCCCTGGTTCAGCACCTTCCGTTTGTGAATCATGTGATTTATAGCATCTCCAGCCTGGTAAACTATAAGGTATTGGAGAGAATCCAGGACTGCAGGAAGTATATCTGCCTTGGCAAAGACAAGAAACAGAGGAAGAAACTGGGTGGGAACTAGACGGGCTCTTCCTTCACCTGGTGCCCCAACCTGTCTTTCCCAAGTCGTGTGATTTATCTCTCTCAGGACCATCTCTGCAGGAACCAGGTCCATTATGGAAATTAAAATGTGCTGCTGCCAGCAGCTGGCAAGATCAAGCCCTCAGCACTGTCCCCTCCGAGCAGGGATGGCAGACACCACGGAGCTTGCAGCCAAGTGCATCAGAGAAAGTGCCAAGAGAAGCTCCTGCACTGCACCCCCGTGGGCCACCAGCTTTGAAGTCTGCTGGCCAGTGACACGACTCAGAGGGCCAGCCAGATGCCAGCCTGAAGCTGGATTCTGGCACAGCCAGGCTTCCAGGAGCAGTGGGAGAGTAAGCACAGACCTGCTAAGCTGCTTGCAACCCACAGCACCAACACATCCAAAGTGTTAGACAGGAGAGACATCAGGATGCTTCAACTCTGAGACCCAGTCTGGGGTGCAGGGAGAAGAAAACCCATTGCCTACTCCTCACAGCTTCCCTTCCTAGGGAAATATCCCTGGTAAGAATATGCCTGAGTCAAGGAAAGACTCACCTCCCAGGACAAATAACTACCAGAGGAGGCAGGTGGCTGCAGGTACTGCTAGAATGTGTGACCAACAGAGAGATCCTTCCCCAAAAGAAAGGCTTCAGCTTCCCCCATACAAGAGGAGCCCTAGAAGAGGCAGTTTGATGTCTCATTGATTGCAAACACATCAAGGTCATTATCATTCCCTACAAAAATCTTTTCTTGCTCATGTATTTCCAAATGATAACACGAGAGCATTCAATCTTGAAGACGTTTGTGCTCTGAGCTGGTGACAGCTCTGGAGAAAGCGCAGGAATAAATGCCTGGAGAAGCATATTAGGAGGGCTCAGAGCTGGCACAAACTTCTCCCGAGCAAGATGAGCTCAGCCAGGCATTACTGACTGAAACAAGAATAGAGAAATGCAACCCATGCTGGGAGAAGACGAATTCCAGGTGTCTCTTCCCAGCCCCATGCAGCAGCACGTTGCTCCCTAGGACCAGCACTCCTCAACCCAAGACACTGAAGGGACCACTGAGCAGCCCAAAAACTGCTGCCAAGGCAAAACCTCACAGGCACACAGCAGCACTTGCACACACAAGCAGCTGTAGGAGAGGGAAAACAGGTTTGGGAACAGAAAAAATGTTGGATTATACAATAAAACAGCCCATGGATTTTTGTTGTAAGAGGACAAGGTGGCCCAAAAACATCAGGGAAGTCAGTCCTGAAGGCTCAGATCTTCATGGGCACAGCAAGACCACGAAAGAAAGAAGCCTTAAAACCAAGGCACCTTAAAACTCTCTCAGTTTCCTTGATGCAGAGAATGCAGATGATGTGCACAGGCCCCAGCCTTAACAGTAGGACAAGGCGTCCTTTTGCACTCAAGCACTGAAACAGGAGCTTGTTCCACCTCAGGTTCTACCTAAGGTCTTGAACAACCAAAGGTGAGATGAGAAACCACCAGCTTTGGCAGGGCTATCAGACAATTTTGTTTTTCAATTAATTTCCTGCAAACAGACTTCTTGCTGGTACTTTCCATTGCTCAAGACAAAAGAATGGAAGTTATCATCTGGACAGTCAGACTACTGCCATGCCAACAATCAGCCTAATCCCTCTGATTAGAAGAGGATTTGGAAAAAAACAAACACCAGGAGGGAAGATTTGCTTACTTCCTTCCACAGTATCTCAAACCAACCCACTTTGTGCTGTGCCACAAGGTAACCTTTTACTAGGCTGTCCCTCAGCCCAGCTAGACATGACAGGGCACTGAGCACTCTATCTAGGGCCAGATATCTAATTCTTAAGTGCCTCTGACCATGTCCTGTTAAAGGGATCCCAGCAATCTGCCCACACCACAGCAATATCCTCCTGCACATCACCTGGGAGAGCCTGGGGCGACACTCCCCTCGGCTGCCTCTGAGCCCTGGCCTCCCCGTGCCCTTTCTGCACTCTGCTCCCTGCATTGCCATGATACTCTTGCTCCCAGTCACAAGGAACCTGCCAGGATTGCTGATCAGCTGCCTGATCTGCTTAAGAGGGGAAGATCAAAGCACACCAGCCAGCTCCTTTGCAGCTTGTGCCATTTCTGTCCTGAGCCTCTCAGTTCTCAGGGAGGTGCCAGGGTCAGGCAGGTGCAGTAGCACTGAGTGGGCTTACTCATGCTTGTCCCCCAGGAGCTGGAAGATGCTGAAGAAACGTGGCAGCTTTGCAGTCAAGTGCAAATCCAAATCCCCAATCCAAATGTGGGAAACAGCATAAGGGAAAGCAAAAGTACCCATTGGCAGGTCCCTTTCTCCCAGGGAAGGTCACTTGGAGCAGCAGATGCAGGGAGGCGTCAGAGTGGGGCTCTCCATCCAGCAGGAACGTCTGGGCAGCCCTGCATAAGCTCCTCGGGTACTCTGGACCATCACCAAGTGACAGTTCATCCTCATTCTCCCATCCTTGCCAGCCTTCTGACCATCCACTCCCTAAATAGCTCGGATAATTTCAAAGGGATGGTACAAGGAGCAAGGGGTTAAAAAAAAAGTCTTCTCCCTCCCTCACCTGCCTGTGCAGCATCTTGGTCTGAGGCTCTGGGCCAAACAGCCTCCTTCAGTTCAAGGCAGATGGAATCCTGTGATTTTTAAGTGACCATCTGTGACCCAGAGCTGCAGCGTGGAGGGAGTGGATACAGACCTGCATCTTAAGTAGATTGGATTTTGTATTACACTTAGCACAGAGGGCAGACAGATCCCCCAAAGGCTTCACAGCCAGATGTAACAGCAATGTACAAGGCTTAATGCCACGCAGGGAACATGCTCTCCACTGGCTGCAGCCTGGCTGCTCAGACCCTGCCCCACCGTGGGGAGCACGAGCCAGCAGGTCCTTAATTTTTTCCTTAAGGAAACAGCTACAGCCGCTCAGCTTTTGGTTACCCAAAAGGATGCAGGCACACTGCTACCAAGGCTACAGTGCACCACATCTGCAGGCTAGGTCCTGGTTAGGATTATCCTAACCTGAAAGCACCAAACCAGCCTGCCATGATCTCTACAAGGAGCAAGAGATTACACTCAGCTGGGGAGCAGCACCAAAACACTCCCATCTGCCCGAGCATCACTCCCAGTGAAGCACAAGAGACACCTGGCAGAGCTGGGAGTACTCAGCATCTTTCCTGCTAGTGTTTTCCCTCTGGATAAAACGCAGTTCATCTCTGCTCTGCAAACATCCCTGCGCATCGCTGCCCCGGCCAAGAGCTGTGTTCTGCAGCTCAAGGGCAAGCAGATGGTAGAAAGCCACACTTGCAGAGGGAGCAGAGCAGGAAGCCTTCGAATCGGGCTACAAATCCAATACAGCCACGCCGCTCCAACTGGAAAACCCTTTGCCGTGCATAAGTAGAGTCATTGCCTCCCAGCACCTGAACATTGCCTTCAATTTGCGCATGACGACAGGAATTAACACCTCATCTCCAATGGGCTAAGGCTGGGTGATCAATTTAGCGATCACAACCTTACTCCATCCCCAACACAACTTTCTGCCATGACAAAGTCACTAATGACCCTTTTCCTCCGGATCACAAGGGGTCTGCCAAAGGCTCACTGGTGCTGCCAGATCGTGGGTTCTCCTTCTGAATTTAAAGTTGTGTAGAGAAATCTGTGAGGTACTTTTCAGGCCGCGATGTTGACATTTTATTTGCCCAGTATGAGCACCCTCAGTTGCTTTACTGCAGAGATTGAACAAGGCACCAAGAACAGAAAGGGACAGGGAAAACCTCTGTGAGGTGCAGCTGGGATGTGCTTGGTCCTACAGCTGTTACACATCTGTGCTGAAGATGTACAACCAGATTACTGTCATACAACATAAAACCTGTACACGGAGACACTCGACAAGGCATGTCTGGGCAGAGGAGGGATGCAGCACGAAGCTGGGGTGCACAGCATCACCAAGGCTCCTCACAGCACAGAGCCTTGCTGGAGGGCACCTTGCAGCTGCAGGTACAGAAACGCAGGCTTCGCAGTGGTGGAGTGTGAGGGACGAGTTTCCCACTCGATCCTGACAGCAGCTGACCCCCCACAGAGAGAGGGAGAAAAAGCCAGCTCAGCCAGGTCCTCACATCTTCCCAGGAGTGGGTGGGTGCTGTGGTGATGCTGTAGGTGAGCAGGACTTGCTTTCTTAGAATCCATGTACTTAGACAAATTAACAGCAGAGGGGAAAAAAAAAAATCTCTTTACTTCTGGGACTGTCAAAGGCTGGAGTTATAGTGCATGCTCACCCTGTTGTTACACCATTCCTTGCATGTCCAGTACTGTCCAGTGCCAGGGACACAACCCCAGGACATTTGGTTGCACTGACCAAGCTATTCTCAAGGAATAAGCCGGCCTAAATCAGGCAGCAGGAAAGCACCGGGGCAGATATTTTGATTCACATTTGCAAGAGCTTTTGACAGGAGCAAAGAAAGAACATTTTAAGCATTCCTTTCAGCCAGCATGCATCCCAGCCCATGAGACCTCTCCTAGGGCAAGGCACAAGAAGAATCTCTTTGAAATCAAGGGCTCCTTTGTCACCCTGCAGCAAGCCATTTGACCTTCAGAGTCAGAAGGAAGCTCATATCACAAGTGGTTTGATGGGCCTGGGTTGGGAGCGAGCCCAGGCACTGGAGAAGGACCACAGCCCTGCTGCCAACGCCAGCATCTCAGCACGGAGATAAACAGACCCCGAGCCCGAGCACTCAGCTCTGGA
Source organism: Dicaeum eximium (assembly GCA_013396995.1). Taxonomy (NCBI): domain Eukaryota; kingdom Metazoa; phylum Chordata; class Aves; order Passeriformes; family Dicaeidae; genus Dicaeum; species Dicaeum eximium. The sequence continues at coordinate 56,367 of VWZP01001296.1, read as the reverse complement.
AACACTTGTTCCGACTCAGCACATTTCCTCTGACAGCCAGACGCAGAAGGTCACTCCGACCAGCTTTCCACGTACAAGGCATATCCTTGCCAAGAAAGAAAAGTCCCAGGCCAGCCTGTGCCACAGGTGTCCAGACAAGGTTTAAGCCTTTGNGGGAGATTCATTCATTCACTGCTCTCCCTGTAATTGCCCCACCTTGAATATTTGTAGCTCTCTTCCTTGCATCTAACTGCAGAGGTAATTTTTAGGGAACACAGGACTTCCAAATGATACATGGAGACAGCTGATCCCACAAAGGGCAAGAGCCAGCAGAACTTCTGCCCTAAAATTAACCAGGTACCCTGGTGCAGCCTTTTGAGAGCTCCTTGTTATAGACAAGCTCTTCCCCACACCAGAAACCTCGACAAAGTTAGAGCTAGCAGGAGTTGCTATTGCTGTGACACGTCTGACCTGCAGCTGTGCTGCCAGGGACTGCTCTCCCCATGGGCTGTGCCTCCTGCTGTGCACCAAGGTGGGACCACAGCATCTCCAAGCCACTACAGAGCCCGGCTGGCATCCAAAATTCTGTGTCTTCTCCCAGCTTTCAGCTGCTGGGCCCTACCAGAGGATGGCAAGCCAGCTGGAACTCCTAATGTGTGCCTCAGGCATCAGAATATTTACACACAGGAGTTGTTTGTTGGTGCTTAAACAACAGAAGGGACGCTGAGCCCCAAGACAGGGCTCACTCGCCAGCACTAACCCAGCCACCCCCGTTTCCACACCCCACTACTGCCTTTTGCCTGGTGCAAGATAAAAAACAAATCTGGGCTAACACCAGCCCAGCCAATACTCTCCTTCAAAGCTGCCCTGCAGTGACTCAAACCGTGACAACAACAACAGTTTTTACAAGGAGACTGGACAAATCTGGGCATCAGGCACCAGCCAGAAGGAAGTCATGGCTGTGTGGGCACCGCAGAGAGCTGATCTTGGACGGTGCCTGGGTCAGCGTGAGCAAGGCACACGCTGGCTGGCATGCCAGCTTCCCCAGAAAAGGGAAATGTGTGACAGATGCGGTGTTCGTGCAGCAGAACGGCCGCTGCCGCTCCCACAGCCCTGTCAGTCCGTCTGCACACAGGCACACCTCAGGCCCCGTGTGTATCCTTCCCAGCCAGAGAGGTGTTACAATACACATTTAACTAATACAATTACTAGGAAAAAAAAATAATAAAGAATTAGGGCACACAGCCTGTGATTAAGAATTTCTTTCTCAACATGCTGGCAACATGCCTGCAATTACCGAGCCCTTGATTCCCTAAATTCCCCAGAGATCAACAGCACCTGATACCAGCATGTCCTCAGGTCTTTCATGACCCAGAAAGCCGCTCCCCCACCCTGCTGTTTCAACACTGGTGAGATTTTTCACACCTTGCAGCTCAGAAACACTTAAACCTCGGACATCCAGCCCGGCAGGTCACACCAGATTCGCTGGAGTAATTGGCAGCACAGGTGGGCTGCAGCTGACACAAGCCAGGGCAAAAGTACTCTCATTAAAAGCGGCAAAGCAAGACCACGCTCAGTGCGATGGGAGGGAAATTGCTTCCCACATGACTCCGCCGAGCCAGCCACCAGGAGCAAGAGCTAGAACAGCCCTCCCGCTAATAAGATCCCCCAGAAATGCGAATGGTGGCCAAAGTAGCTGCGTGAAGGCAGGGCAGGAGGCTGGGGAGAGCCAGATGGCTTTTCCCAGCCAGTAACCCCAGGTGCCATAGGGTTAAATCAATGCGTGAAGCTATTAAAGGGGGTGGAAGTGTTTTAACATGGTTGAGTGAAATTCCTCACACTTTTAAGTCGACAAGGACCCCATTGGGGCTTAATGGGCTAGCACAACCCGTCCCATTACAGGTCGTTAACACGCACGGGAGCCTTGGGAAGAGGGGCAATTAGGGTTCCCCACTAACTCTGCAGAAGGGACTCCCTCCCCAGCTTTGAATCCCACCGATTGCCAAGAGGGATCCAGGAAAAGGCCATCCCCTCCTCTAGCCCCTGCACTTTCTCCACCTGGGAGGCGCACACACATCGGAAGCCTGCAGGAGATTGGGCTCTCAGCAGGCTGAAGGGGGAGAAAATCGGCCCCCACAGCAAAGCACAGCGCCGAAAACTCCCAACGCTGCCTCCTCTGCTGGAGGACATTGCTCTGCCCCACTTTCCTTCCTCCACACTCAGGGCTGAGGAGCCGCTGCCCATCACACACCGAGCAGCAAGAACAAGGAGATACCAACAGAGCACCTGTGCTGTAGAAGCTGCGGGATGCTCCCCGGAGGTGACAGCGCCGTGCTGGGATTACTGCAGCCCTCAGTCTCTGCCATAATGGAGTACGGTGTGTCTAGGCTAGAAATAAAACTAAGAGCTCTCAGGAACTTAATAGGTGTACACTGGCTATTTTCCACTGGCAAGAAAACACTAACTAAAGCTGAAGTAAAAGGAAAGGCAAAAAAGGCTGCATTACTACCTAAACTACCAGGCTACAGCACCTTGCTCTGCTCTTCACCAGACACCCCTGGGGAGGGCAAGCAGATCTGTTGGTATGGTGGGCTGGGAGCCCTGATGCTGCACACCTGGAACTAAAAATGGGACAGAAGTGGCCCCCAAGTGTGGCTGCCAGCTTCTCCCACACAGCCAGCTCTGGGGAGGGTCTGAAATACTGATCTGCTGAATAGACTTCACAAATTCAGAAACAAGAACAATCCAGAGCATCAATGCCTTGCTCAACCCAGAGCTGAGAACAAGCTGGGAAAGGCTCTGGGTGGCTGCAAGAAGCATTGTGGATGGGAGAGAGAGACCACCCATGAGGGAGAATGCCTGGAACAGTCCCCAAAAAAGTGAAGAAAAATCCTACAACGCAGAGTGAAGACAGCCTTGGATTATTTGGCAAATAAGGATTTTACTGTGATGGAACTGATACATATTTTTTTCTTCCCTTCTATATTGGCCAATATTTAGCAACAAATTACTTTGTACTTTGCTCCCATCATCCTAGTAGGAGCCCCAGAAACACCTACAGAAGTATCACCGCAGCTTCAGGTTTGCTTTGGTGCCTCAGAAAGGACCAAGCAACTGCTGTGAAGCCACTTGCAATGACCTCTGCCCCACCTGCACCAGGGCTGGTCTGCACTGAAAGCAGAGTTAGGGAAACAGCCCTGAGGAGTTCCCAGCCAGGAACAGTTTGCAAGCTGATGTCTTATCCCTGCCTCTGGCTGGGGAGGGGCAGAAACACCTGCAAACCCCACAGAAGAAACAAGCAAACAATCAAACAAATAAACAATTCCAAGCAGCTGATTTTCTTGCTGTCCCCATCTTGCACAGGGACAGACCCAACCAGAACGGACCTCAATGACACACCTTGTCTATGCCTTGTATCCCTGGAAGCCACCCCAAGAGGCAGGTCTGGAACAAGCAGCACTAGGAGACACCCAAGCCCCTTCCAGAAATCCAGGAGGGGAACTGAAGCCCCCTGGAGAGAGGAGTGCTTGACGAGGCAGGAGCCACATCTTGCAGCAAACAATTTGATGTTGAGCTACCGGCACAGGTTGCTTGGAGAAGCTGTGGATGCCCCATCCTGGAAGTGTTCAAGGCCAGGCTGGATGGGGTCCTGAGCAACCTGGTCTGGTAGGAGATCCTGCCCACG
>VWZP01001296.1:38346-52693 GCA_013396995.1 Dicaeum eximium | reverse complement strand
GGAGACCCTGCCCACGGCATGGGGGCGGAACGAGATGATCTTTAACATCTCTTCTCACCCAAACCATTCTATGATTCTGTGATTTTGCTCTGCAAAGACCAGCGTGAGCCCAGTCTGCAAAGGCTCCAGTGAGTCTCTTAATGCTGTTTTCTGCCAGACTTGGAGTTTGAAGACACCACAATGGCATGGGCTTCCTCCCATCACCCACCCACCCCCAGGAGACGTTACCCGGCCTCTTATAATTGCAGATGCTCAAGAGGGAGAGAAACCACCACAGGGCAGTTGAAGGGACCAGGGGCACTCCTCTAACCCTGCTTTTGCCTTGCTCACACAGGAAGCACCGCTGAACAAGTTCACGGCCAGGTCTGTTCCCCCCGCTGCCGCCACGCTGCAGCGCTGCCAGAGGCGTGCAGACCCCTTCCCCGCCTGACCCGCCATGCAACGTTTGTTCTGCGTTTCAGGCACTGGCAGGTCTCATTTGTAAGATGATGAAGCGGTCTGAAACCTTGCAGATACATGCCAATTAGATGCCCCAAAGCCCAGGCTCGGCGGAGGGTCGAGCGCGTGGTGTGCCGTGCTCAGCCACACGCTGCCCGCGTCACTCCGGCTCCTCGGTGGGATGTCTGAGGAGCAGCATCTGCTGCTTGGTTTCATGGTTCACGAGGAATTGGCTTAAAATGGGGAGAGGGGGCTAGAAATTAAAGTTTAGGGGGTTTTTCTTGTTTTAAACAGGGAGGCCAGACGTATAACAGTCTTACAACTTCGAGCTGTTTTGATCCAGGCAGCCCCCTCTCTGCTGAGTTCTGTCAGGAGACAGGCACAAAGCACCAATTAAAGACGAGTTATGCTTTTTCTGTCAAGCAAAAAAGAAAGAGGAGGTGGTGGTGGGGGGGGAAGATGATGGGAAGGGGGGAGAAGAAATCCAGCCCTGGAGTAATTTTGCTTTCAAAGCAAGCTGTCAAGGCAGCCCCCTCTCCTACCATCTCCCGCGGAGGAAGAGCAAGGGAGCACCCGCGCGCCTGCTGCGGACGTGTGGCATCAGTCATCAGACCACACATCCGTCACTTGGCATATCAGGCCGAGCCGTGCCCTCACTTTCCCCCACGCATCTGTCAAAGCCCATGACAGAGAGCCAGAGCAGCAGATTTTTAGTGAAGATGGGCTCAGCATGAGCCCCACCAGCTCTGATGACAAGAATCCCCACTTATGAGCAATTACACTGGGAACAAAACAAAACAAAAGCAGCAAGGACTCAGGGCACTAGCTAACTCAGGTGGCCACAACATCAGCTCCGCTTTTCCATGGTAGGAACATGCACAGCCAGCACAAGCATGTGAACCCTGCCTCTTCTGCCTTGTAGGTTACCATGTTTGAAGGCTCCCTGCAGCTCTCTTGGCTCACAGCTGAGCTCAGGACAGAGAGCTGAGAGCTTCACACACTTGGTTTGAACCTGCTTGGTTCAAACCAAGGCTACCTGCCTTGGCAGCATCCTGCTGAGGAACCGCAGCACCAGCAGGGACACAGCAGGCTCTCCCTCACCTTGGGCTAGTCCCACCACCTCTGAATCCACTTTCAGCTCTTGCAAGCCATTCCTACATCTCATCCAGCAAGCACCAGTCCTGCAGCTGGACAGATTAAGAAGATTACAAAGGTCCCTCTGGGCTTTATTGTTGTATGAGGAAGATAAATAGCAAGCACAACCCCTTCTAGGGTGAAAAAGAGCAGGCATTTTGGCACTGCGCAAGCACCAACCCCAACTTTAATAACCTACCCGTTTCTTTAGCAAAGCACCCTTTGCAGAGCTCATTGGTACTGATTATGGCATCAGCTTCACTCCCACCTCTTCCTTCCTGGGCTTTCTGAAAGCCTCAGCTAATTACAGCAGCAAAGTCACCCACGGGAGATAAGGCACACCGTCATTCCAACAGGGTGGCATTCGTGCTGGGCTGACTGCTCCCAGGGAGGGGATATCCTCTGCCTGCTTGGCAGGACCCAGTCTTCTGGGCTGGATCCATCCCACAGCCAGCCCAGAGGAGGAGGGAAGAGCATCTCTACTCTGGTTTAGGTCTGCTTGGGCTGGCTGCACACACTCCCAGCTCGCCTGCGAGTGCCCTGCTCATTAGCATGGGGTCACTCAGCTGCAGCAGGGCACAAGCACCACTTGGCTATTGCAACACCACTCACGTCCACTGCTGTGCAAGTGTGGAATTTCTTTTAAGAGCCCTGAAGATCTCAGTTTGAATTTAAGGGAGGAAAAAAAAAAAAATCTCACAAAGAATTGCAGGATCTCTGTAAACATACCAGAGGAAAAAAGAAAGCGAATCTTTGAGCCTCTTGACCTTGAAAATGTCCTTATAATTACAAGACTATTTATTTTCAGTTAAACCCCAACTATTGAACAGACAGTGTCGAGTTGGTTTTTTCCTGAGCAGGTGATTATCCTGCCTGACTAATGTAATGAAAATTATCAGGAGGCTACTGACCTCCTGCTACACACACTAAATAATGCACAAAGCTTCAGGATCAGACAGGCAAATCATAACCCTGCCTTATCTTAATCACTTTCTATACAGCTCCAGGCCTGTTCCACTCCTGGTTGCCTGTGTTAGCCAAATGCTATCTCAGTGGAAACCAAGGCAGAGCCAGCCCTGAGAACTGCACAGCAAAAAGTTACCTCCTTAAGATTTATTTTTGTAAAAGCCAAGAGCTGCAGAGGCAGATATATTTAGTCTTTAAGCTGCTGTCTGACTCCTGAGCTTATAGCATGAGGCGGTGGTCCCCTGGTACCTGGCTTTGGGAAAAGCAGTATCTTCCTGCTACTTTGATGCAGGGTACAAGGAAGGTAAGGTCTAAAAAAAAAAAAAAAAAAAAAGAAAAAGAAACCTTCTTCAGCCTCNTCACAAAGGGGCTCATTGTTCCAGATAGGTAAAGCAACCTTTCTACTCCATCCTCTTGGAACCTTGTGTCAGCTTCCCCCTGCAAACAGGGCTGCCATGGCTTCCAAAAATGCCACAGCACGGCATGAGGACTAGGGCAAAGCACGAGGACCCCCCAACAATGGGGATGCTCTGTCCCCAGCTCAGGGCCTGAGGATCTGCAGCAAACCTGTCCCACTCTTTGCAGCACCAGTCTCCTTCAGGAGAGACAAGTGCAGCAGCTGGAAGAGATAAAAGACTACAAATATCAATTAAGGAGCACAGAACTAAAGAAGGAGACATTAAAAAAGAAGTTATCACATACTCCTCACATAGCCTCAGCTTGAACAGCACCCACAGCTAGGCAAACAAAATGCATTGGGGTGACTTCAAGCCTAAAATAAGTTTCCACTTGGGAATCTACAGAGAATGGTGGAAAAATACTGCTAAAGGATAAATTGAAAAATTTTTACACACCCTGCTTCCCAACATGAAACTCCAGCTACGACACCAGAGAGGAGACACCCCTCTTACCCATCCAGCCTGACCCGACTGCCTCATCCTCAGCACCCATCATGAGTGGTTCTTCAGACCTCCTGGCACAGGAACTCCCAGATCCCCTCCCATCACTGCTGCAGACAGGAGCTTCACCTCACAGCTCTCACAAACAGCTGACAGCCCCAGCAGCCTGCTCCTGCCCTGGTCCTGCCTATCCACAAAGCACCTGACTTATGCTCCCACCCCAGGAGCCTCGAGACACTTTTCTCCAGCTGGGGAGGTGCTAAGCCTCATGTGAGTGGACAGGATTCCTCATATTCTAAATGGCCATTTCTTCCCATCTTATCACCTTTCAGAAGAAGAGGGGCAGTTTCTTCTAAACTGAGTAGAAAAAAAAGCCCAGGGTGGTTTTAGGCATGACAGAAGAGGAAGCAAGGGAAAGCAGAGGAACATAGGCAGGAAATAGCACCAGCTTCAGCTTTGGGAAAATACCAGCTAACACATGCAAGGAAAATGATCCATAGCAGAGATATTCAAAGAGAAGCAAAAATCTGGGAAAAATTAATGTTCACAGCAGCAGTTGTTGGGGGGACAGTGATCAGGCAGGGCTTTCAGACTGAGCAGCACTGAGACAGAGGCTCTACCCAGGGCAGATCCCAAATCTGCAGTTGGAAGGGTTCAGCACTACTGCTCTGTGGACATGGCCATGCCCAAAGGTGACTCCAGAGAGATGATCCTGAGTCCCACAGAGTCTGATCTGGACATGGGATGGCTAAAAGGGCTAACTGTCCAGGACACAGCAAAAGGAAAGACCCTTTGCTTTCCATCTCAGTTTTAGAGAGCTGCCTGTTGCTGAGGCACCTGATCTGCTTCTGGAAAGGAGTTAGAACAATAAATAAATAAATTCTTCCATCTGCTAGTCTGGGTAACAAGAGCAATCTCTGGCCTTTCTGGTCACTGAAGCCAACACTGTAAGTACTTGTGTCACACAGTCTACATACCCTGACTGTGCCCTGAAAAGCCAAGGTGCAGGTCAGTTTCTGTCTCTGCTGTCTTGCAGCTGCTTGGCATCCCCCCACAGGCACAGCTGGGGCTGCAAGAGGGCCACTGGCTGGGTTAAACAGGCAGCACCCCACTGAGTTGTGGGGGACCCTCTTGAACTGCCATCCTGGCTGAAAGATGTTGCTCAGGGACAGCTGAGACAGCTCCCTACAGGCACTGTGCAGGGTCTGGTGAACGTAAAGTGGAAGGTGAGAGCCTGGCAAAACCCAGAGAACTACAGCTCTCTCAGGGTTGACTTTGTCCCTGTGCCTGTGCAGGGAGGAGGCTTGCACAAGAGGCAGGGATGGAGTTAAACCCACATTACACAAAGCCCTCAAAAATGCTCCAAGGACTAAAGCTGGAGCTGGCTGCTGGTGCCAGGACCAAGGGATGGCTCTGGCTCCAGCTCCAGTGCCTGCAGCCGCCCCTGGCTCCCTATTCCAGAGCAAGGTAAGCGCCATCCTCTTCTCATGCCAGGAAACAGGCACTGAGCCTTCCCACTCACACAGTGGCAGGAGGTTGTGACTGCCTGGGAGCGACTGCGACACACCAGAGCCTGCAAATGCATGTTCTGGGGAGGTTTCTCCACTCCCCAAGCTGACTTCCAGCTGGAGACACGTGTCTGTGCTTGTCCCCAAGGCAGACAGAAACAGAGGCATCCTCTGGTGCCACTCCCCACCAGCAGAGCATGGCAAAGCGTTGGAGTGACAGCCCCCAGGGACACGGGAGCAATTTCCTCATGGAACACACAAGGACAGAGCTCTCCTTCCTTGTGAAACCCAGGGGGTGAGACACTGATTAGTGCCACTCCTCCTGGCTGTCTCAAGGCAGACACCCAGCCTGCTGGGACTCTGCTGAGAGCCCACAAGCACACATGCTTGCCTCTAAGACCTAGGCCAGATGCAGGCTTAGGGAGGAGGAAGCATTTGCCTGCAAGTCTCTACCAAATGCCCTCTCCACCCCAACACATCTTTTTCAGTGCAAACCTGGCTCTGCCTGCTGCTTTTGAGCTGCTACTGCTAGCTGAGCCCAGAATGGCTTTATCAACAGGGAGAAGAAGGAAGCTAAAATCTGTTTCTTATCACCCGTCCACCAGCAAAGCTACTGCTCCAGCCCCCACATGTTAATGCCAGGGATGGGAGGCAGGAGGAACCCAGCTGGACTCCTCCAAGGCAGGGATGGAGCAGAGTGAGCTGTTGCTGGGCCAGCACTTAGGAGAAAAGAATCTTCAGCTTGACAACTCAGCAAATTTCATCTGAAATGGGCAAGAGAGAAAAAAAGTAAAGCCTTTAAATGTCATCTCAGGTTTGACTGCCAGAAGCACTACAGACAGACAGCAAGACGGACAGACAGATAGACAGATAAGCACAGTGCTGCACAAAGAGCTGGATGCCCTACTTTGATCTCCTCAAGTGTTTACTAATGTGTCCCACAGCTGGCAGGAGCTGTTAGCAACTCAAGAAATCTGTTTTTCTGCCACCAGCTCTGCTGTGGGACCTCAAGGAAATCCCAGAGCCACTCCAGGTTTCAGCTTCCCCTCTTTGAAGGCAATGATGCTTCCCTCCAAGCCCTAGTGGTTAAGGTTAAAGGCTGACCCTGGTAATGTACTACAGCAAACAGCCTTGGGGAACCCTCCGAGCCTAAACGCAGATGTGCAGGGAGTTAAACCTCTACTTTGGGTCCTACATCCAAAGACAGGCCAGATCAATTTCTTGGGAGAGGTAAAGTCAAAATCATCAACACAAATCCTTTGCTGTTGGCTCTTTTGACCTGGGTAAGTCACACCATCATCTCCTTCTTTCCTCTGGAAGGAAATGGGGAGATACCAGGTCCATTTGTGCAGAAATGGCTCTCCCTTGGGCATAAGGCAGCCCTTCTTGGAAAAAACACCACTGCTTCTGTCCTGACCACAGGTACAGATTTACCAAAACCAGGAAGCACAAATGCTGCATGACCCTGAAGTCAAGGACCCACCATGGCTGTTGGGAAGTTCCTCTTCATCCTCACTTTGCAGCTGAACAAGCTAGGGTGAAGCTGAAACTGCCAATGCCCAAGGAAGAGGGCTGGGGGAGAGCAGATTTGTCTGTACAGCAAAAAGCACCTTGCAGAGTAGGGATGATCAATGATCCCCATTCCAGTCCTCCTCCCATCTAAACAAGCCCCAAGAACATGGTGTGCCTCAGCATTGCTGGAAGATGGCAGCACACACAAAACTGGAGCCCAGCAGGCAAATGTTCCAATGGGAATGACTGATGGTAGCTGGCTGGACTTCTGAAGGATGGACACCTTCACTGAGAGTCGCCAGGTGCATGCCTGGGATGTCCTCAGCACTCAGGTTTCACCGAGCTCAGACTGCACCTTCTGGCAAAACAACTCCAACTGCAGGCACAAGGGAGGAGCCTCCAAAATGGTCAGGAAGCTGGGACATTACAGAAATGCCCCATCAAAAGGGCAAGGGGTTTCTGCCAGGTGGCACAGCACATCTGAGGCACGGCCAAAAATACTGTCCAGCCAAAACACTCCCTCCTGCACAGATGTCAGCATTAGCTGGTGCTCTATGCCCTGTCACAGCACTTACTAAAAACTAGACTTGCCGGCGTGCCCAATGGGCCTGTCAAACGAATCACGTTAGGAGAACTGGAAACACACCAGCAGCAAGAGCCGGCCCCTGCTCCAGAGCCCTTGCAGGAATCACGCATCCAGGAGAAGGAAAAGCCTCTGTCGTTCCCGTAACCAGGTCAATAAAAGCACAGACAACTCCATCCAGAGAGAGACTTTTTTTACGAATCACGAGAAAGAGCAGCTTCAGCTCCCCCAGCTGCAAAAGGTGGGCAGGCACAAAGAGGCAGCAGGGAAACGTGTCTGTGCAACACGTGTGGGCAATCGGCCGCCCCACACATGGCCGGGATGTGGGGCAGGAGGAAACCGCTCTGAGCCGAGCCGGGAGAGGGAGCGGCGGCAGCTCGGTGTGACTTCTCCCACCCCCTCCAGCTGGGCTCCCAAATCCCACAGCCTCCCACCCATATGTGTGTCTGGCATGCTGGGTAGAGACAACAGGCTAGACAAGGATTTCAAAGCGAAGAGGTCCCAGGCAGCTTTGAATGGCCTTGGATTCCTGGAGTGACAGTAACCCCCCCCCCTCTCTGAGAGGAGTAAAAATACCCAAAATGAACTTCAGCCTGGTTCCTCAAGAACTAAGGAGTCCTGTCCCCAAACCCACTGTTATCTGTGGGTGCACTTTACTGTAACGCTGTTATTTCTAGAGCTCTTCATTGAGAAGCCCAGAGGACTGGACAGAGCTTTTTTTGATCAAATTTCAGAGCACCAGCAGCCTTTTGTTGTCTCTCCTTCCTTTTAACATATTTATTTTTCAAGCCCTCAGTTCAGTGGCACACAGGAGGGTAAAGCACACATTGGTGGTGAAGTCTAACACAGACTGTCTCCTCTTTGCATCTGAGAGCCACACTCAAACCACAAGAAAGGATGTGTCCTCATTATCACCGGCCTTTTTAGCCCTAGACAAAAGGACCGTGGTGCAGAGTGTACCTAGAGCAAAAGCAGATGTAAGGTTGTTTTATTATACACAACATTGTTTGAATTCACAACCAAACCTCGCGCTGGTGCCGAGGTACCAACTCAGGCTGCAGGAGGGCAGCAGTGCAGATCCCTCCTTCTGTGCTGATCAGCACAGGGAGCAGCTCCCCATCCACCACCTATGACAGAGCACCCTAAAATCCAGCGTGGCCCCTGCAGCACTGGGACACCACGGCAATAGCACAGGGACAGCTGCGTGGGTCAGCCCTGTGTGGCACGGCCCTCCAAAGTACTAGACCCAGTCCCCAAGTTACTTGCACATGTATTCGAGGGTCTGGGAATGCCACCAGAGACCAGGAGCAGTAGGAAAATACCAGGCTGCAACTTTGTGAACAAAATGAATTCACTGGCTTAACACCCACATAATTAAAAGCAGGCGCATCCCTCGGTAACTGTTAGCATGGGAGTGTGCCTGGCTGTGTGTTTGCATTCGGGGGCCTGTGGTACCATCTACAAAAGCAAAGAGAGTCCCTTTGCAGAGCCAGGCTCCTCAAAGCACTGATGAAACACATGGGGAGCATCCTTGCCCCAGGATCCATTTTATTTCCCATTGAAACAGGAGTAACAGTAGCTCCTTCCTGCCAAGGAGGTCTGAGCCACCCACTGCTTTCTACAGGCAATTCCGAGGGCTCTGACAGCCACGGACACCTCAGCCCTGATAGAGGAGAAAATTATTTGCTCACTGTTGCTGAGAATGGCAACAGGCCCTGCTCCCCACACTCATCCACCAACCAACTCCCCGGCTTTAGGTGGCTCCTACTGGCTCTTGGCACCACTGCTGGGAATGGGCAACTCCCACTCTCCTCTCCTCTCAGGGCTGACTGAACAAGGGTTTTGACAGACGAACAGGCAGTGAGAGCAGCCCCAGAGGGAGCAACCCCCAGCCCCCACTGACAGAAGGGAACAACCACCCTCACCCAGGTGTGGTCCAGCGGAGGGTCCCGGCTGCAACCTCCTGCCAATACCAGGGCAAAGCCTTCCCCGGAGCCTTTCCCTCTTACCCAGCACTTCTTGTACTGCTTCCCACACCAGTTCCCCCTCACAGGGTGTGTTGCATAGTATTTAAATACAACCAGGTCTGGGCAAGCCAGATCGCAGTTGATCCCGTGTCCCCTCCGTCAGGCAATGCTAAGAAAGGGGTCGCGATTCCTCCACCAGCTGTTAGTACAGCATCACTTAATGCAAATCCTCACAGCCCTCCTCCTCCAGACTCCCCCAGGCAGAGAGCAGCAGAAAGTGATGCCCCCCAAGGAAAAGAGAGGAGATTTCCCACATAGTGGGCACCGGTATTAATTCTTCCAACTGCTGCAGGCTTTCCTTTCACTCTGTGACTTTATGAACATCACTCAGTGTTGGCAGCAGCCCCGGAGGGTGTCACGAGTCACCTGAAAGGAAAAGAGCCTCTTCAAGCGCTGGCATCTGGGCTGCCTCTGAGCCAGAGGGCGGCAGCTCTGGCCGTGCACAGCCACGCTGACCAGACAGCTCGCAGCCACGGCACTGGATCAGCCATGCCTCAAGAGGGCTTTGATAACATCTTTAGGGTGTCATGGCTAATTAGAGCCCTGGCTATAGCCTCTAATTAGGTAACACTTTCAGACAAATCACCCTGTCCCCTTCAAACCACTTCACACCTCCAGATACATCCCTAATTGACTTTAAAGTTGACTCGGCACTTCTTCCCGGACCTCCTTCCATTTCACAAGGCATTTCAAAATAAATAAACCCCCGCTCCTCAGTCCTGTCTCAGAGCTCAGCTGGGGAATTGCCCTCACATCCGCACAGGCACGCACCTGCACGACCTGACACAAAACCTCCATCACAGGCACAAAGCAAACGTTCTGATGCAGCGGCAGCATCGTCTTCCTCTGATCTCTCCTTTCTAACCGTCCTAGTGCTACTTTCAACAGCAGCCAGCAAAGCTTTCTCTCGGAGTACAGGAGTGTTTGCGATGCATCAGTGTCCTACTAAAAATATTGCCCGGGGGCTTGCGAGAGAATCACTACTCCAGCAAAGGAGCTTGGTATCTGGCAGCAGAAGGCATTAGGAAAAAACCCTAACCATTGAGAAATTAATATGCCAGAATGATATCAAGTGCCAACGTTTCAGTCCAGAAGCTTGACTTCTGTTTTCATTAGGTAATGAATAAGCTGAAATGATCCAAATGTTTTCAGTTTCCCAATAGCACAAAATTAGAAGTAGATAGGCAAACCCCCCACCACCATCATAACTGCAAACATGCTGAACAAAAACTATCAAAATTCATAGAAGATAAATATTGAGCCCTTAAAAGCCTGCTATGAGAACAATGTCTCTTTATTTGCTCTCCCTGAGGTTTGTTTTAACAAGAGAGAAAGACTCCAGTATACAGTGTTTTAATATATATATACACGCATTCACAGCTGGAATAATACATTTTAAGGAATCAGGACAATATTACAGCTGGATGTATGCAGAAATGCATAAACATACCTTCAAAAACATATTCTTTGCACCCTACCCAGATATGTAGATGGACACATATATAATACACACACACCACACACTTTCTCCATGTTTCAGATCGATCAGAATCATTCATTAAATCAGAGTCTCTAAAGTTTCTGCTGCTTTGGGAAAACATGACCCTGAGGAGACATCATGCATGAATTTAACAACCAGCAGAAAATGAAACCATAACACGCTGCATCTTGAAAGCCAGCCCTGAATCTAACTTAATCCCTGCTCTGGACAGTGCCTCTAGAGAGGCATTAAAACCTCGCTAAGGTGTTTTCCTGGATTTCCCAGATTCCCCGGAGATTCCCTGGCACTCCGGCTGCATCCACCTCCTTGCTCCGGAGATGTTTCCGGCTGACCGCTTCCATCCTTATTCCTGCTGCTTCCACAGCCAGTGGCGGACAGACCCAGGGGAGCAGCCTCCGGAGAGCTGCGTCCTGCCCTGGCAGCGCGGCGAGTTACCGGGACAGCCCGCGGGGTTTAACACTCGTAAACCTACAAAACGTGCGGGGGGATGATGTACAGGGCTTGAAGGGTCAAGAGCAGCTTCGCATCCTCCTTTCCCATCCCCAACAAAGGAATTCCAGCAGATCTCGTGCCCCCTAGTGTCATCCTGGCGAACGGACCGACACCGGGCACCGCCAAGCGCCGGGCACCACCTGGCCCAGGCAGCAGCCTTGCTTTTCCCACAGCGAAGAAGCCACCGTGTCCTGCTGGCACCTAGAGCACAGTGGAACGCCACTCCCAGCAGTTCATCTAAGGGACAGCGTGAGCTGGCTGTCCCTCCCCAGCTCCCCGGGGCAGCCACAGCCCCCGAGGCGTCCCCAAGCCCAGCACGGTGCCACCTCCATTGTGCTCTGGAGGAGCCCCGGCAAGATCTGCCCCTCCAGCAGACAGCCCAAACAGAGTCCCTGGAGGAGGGCCAAGAGGAGGAGGCAGAGAGCATCTGCAGTGGACACTGTCCAGAATACAGCTCCTCCTAAAAATAGATAGATCCTGGAAGGTCACGGCCCTTCCAGGGAATGGGAATGCTCAGTCCCAGGAGCTTGGGGTTTGGCATGATAAAACTTCAAAGTGCACGAATGCAAGGCACTTTGTTACCCTGTTTCTTCCCCATGAGAGCACCTGTGGCATCAGGCTCTGGCTAAGAGCAGAAGCAATGAACAAAACCAGCCCAGAATGCAGCATCCCCGTGTGCCAGCCTGCTCTGACCAAAGATCCAGCATCTCCTCCAAAAAATGCCCATGCTGGCTGCAACACTAATGAGTGCAACCACACCCCACACACAGAGCACCTAAACAAGAGCTGTGTGCTGGAAAGGTGCACAGAGAATTGTGCGTGCACGTGCCTCAGTTTCCCCATCTGCCCAGCTTACCCTCTCTTATATTCCTCATCCCTCCTGTTCAGCTATTAGCTCTTGTGGGAAGAGGTACCCCAGGAATACACCTAGACCACAGGCCCCTTCCAGCATCTGCTAGCAGCGTGCAACCAAACCTCAGTAACCCATCACCAAAATTTGGAGGAATTCTCCCCAGGGCACTGACCTGAGTATGCTGCTTTCTTCTGCAACACCGAGCAGGGACTATAGCTTAGAATAATGGGGAAGTAACTCAGTTCAGTGCTGACAAAGCATCACAAGCCCCAGCGGGGTGGGAGGGGAGGAGGTGTCCTTCCCTCACGCTGCCATGCTTGGTATACATCATGTTTAGGGCCAGGCATACGTCACCGACACAAAATGGACAAATTGGAGGGATTTCAGAAAAATGAGCGACAAAAATTATCAGGAGGCAGAAGGAATTGATTTACAAGGGGAGATTAAAAAAAGCTGTGATCAGCCTAGCTGGGCTGAGCAAGTACTGACTGCAAGAAGCAGTTGGATGCTAATCTGCAAATGGGATGAAAACAATATAGGAAAGAGTAATTTAGCATCTTCATCAGTAGATGAAATGAGGGAAAACTCAGGGCTGAGCAGGCAGGGGAAAAAAAACCAAACCAACCTGAAAACTGCTTAACTCCTTTCCTAGTCATGCATGACTGTCTCCATCAGAACACCCAAAGTCCCCAAAACTCACTCTGCCTTGGACAAGGACCCTCAGGAGCTACTGAGCCTGTGCACACACACACACACACACAGAGACACACACACACACACACAGAGAGCCCTTCCCCACCCCTGACTCACACTTAGGGAAGCAGGAGGGCCGCCACGACAGCCGGAGAGGATGGAGGCTTCACGCTTGCTGGGAAGCAGTGGAGAGCGCAGGCTAGAGCTGGCGGCAGCGGTGGGAAGGTCCCCGCAGAAGGACGCCTTTGCACTCCCGGGTCTTCACAGGGGAAAGGTGCTGAGATGGCTTCCTGCAAAGTGGCAGGAGTGAGCTCAGCTGCGAGCACTCAGATATTTACACACAAACAGCACATTACTCAGCAACTCTCATTTGTCAGGCATAATGGCAGCGGCAGCAATAATAAACGATAGAGCTGAGACAGGCTCCCCAGGCGCATACCCAGCCCCAGCCCCAGCTGGAGCAGGATGCATGTCTCCAGCTTGCAGGGAATTGAATGAGAGTGGCCAGGAGCTGGGGCTTGCACCTACAAAACTCCTGCTGCCGGCTTCAGAGAGTCAGTCACGTCTCCAAAAGCTAAGCCTTGGCTGCACAGTTATTTGAATGTGTGTGTGCATCACAAGCTCTGTGGCTCTGAGAGGTGCCAGGGCTTTTCCCAAGTCAGAAGCTGCTGAGCACTTGTCAGGGGGAAGGGGATGCAGAGTCCTGGAAGAATGGGGTCCTCTTGGGTTAAATCAGACCAAAGATAATGTACGATCATTAGATCATGGCTTGGCTTGCTCTGACAAGAGGCTCTGATAAACTTATCTTGAGGAGCTGTTGCAAGGAAGTCTGCCAGGCACGAGGCTCTCATTTCTAAAGCTCAGCCTGTCTTGGGAAAGTCCTCCCACTGCAGTGAGCCCCAGCGAGTTCTGGTCCCAGGACCTGGTCCCAGCACGCTGCCTGGCCAGACACGAGCATCCCTTGCACATCTCCAGATATCAGAGCAAAGCTCTAACTCCTCACGAAGGGACAAGGCAGGGATCCGGGAGCAAGAACGGCTGCTCCCCCATATTTGCACATTTTGCAGAAAGCAGCCAATGTCAGTGCCTCGGTGCCCGTGGGACTGGCAGCAGCATGTGCAGGTCCTGTCCCTCACACAAGTACACACCGTGGTGTGCTGAGAGTGGGCACAGTCAGGGAAATTCGCTAAATCCGAGGAAATGTCAGCAAGCTCCCGAGCAAAAAGCAATCCGAGGAAAGGACCTCCTCAAGCATCCCGCAAATTGCAAAACAAAGAGATGGGGGAAAGAAACTGAACAGCTTTGCAGGCAATCCCCTTTCTGTAACCTGCGCTCCGAACAGACCCTGCACATGTGTCCGTAAGCTTGGGCAACGTAAGAGAGTAAAGAAGTGCCGATCGTTACACCAAAAAAAGTTTAGTGGTTAAAGAAACAACTGCCAGAGGAGCCAGGGAAGCTGGAACATGCAAACCTGGTTCTGTCCCCAGTGAAGACAGCACAAATTGGCTCACGAGCTGACTGGAGTCACAACCCGTTTTCAAGATTGCAGTGGGGAAAGTCACCAAGATGTGGAAATGTCAGGGAGTTTTGTGCAGCATAGGGATCGGTGTGTATTATGCAATTCTGAAAAGCAACCCTTGTGCTCACGCTCGGGATGAACTGTCTGCCTAGCCCAGGAAGAGAAGCTCCCCAGAAGCGCCATGCAGACACTTTTCTTATAAAATCACACTTCAGAAAGAAA
>VWZP01001296.1:0-23309 GCA_013396995.1 Dicaeum eximium | reverse complement strand
TTCTGTCTGTGAGGGCCTGGAAAAGTTTGATTTCATAATTGCTTAAATGAACAACAGCACAAAAATAAAATTAAAAAAAAAAAAGCCAACAAACAACCATCAAACAAAACCCAACTTTAATTGCAGACTTATTACAGGGGAAAAAAAGATAAAGAAAAGCTCTTCTGGGTCTGGCCAATTTTCTCCTGCCTTTTTCAGAAAGTAGGTAACTGGCATCTAGGAGCACAGCTGGTAAAATTCCAGCCCCTGCCACAAGGAAGGGGCTGGCATTCCAAAATCTGAGCAGGGAGTAGTGGAAGAAGCCCATTCCTCACAGAGGAGCTGGTCCTGATGGAAAGATGGCCCCGAGGAAGGGCAGGCTTGTCTTGGGACTATGCCTGCGGACAGCTCAGATTTGTTTGCAACAGGCAAACTTTCCAAAACAAAAGAAGAAGCTGTTTCAAGAGACTCCAAACCTTTTGCCAGAAAGGTATCATTTTGGTAACATATTTTAGGGGAAGCCATTCAACTTAATGTTTTAGATTTATACCTTGTATTCTATTGCGATTTGCTCATGGTATATTACGTAATATATGTCACACACCCAATTTGCATGCTGAATTTTAATATAACAAAAATGCTGAGAAAGTGTCGCTTCAATTTTCCAGAACAGCCCCGAGGAATGTTTGCTTGACCAGAAATTTACATTTTTCATTCCTGTTTGGAACAACAACAACAAAGAGGTCGATATTTCCCATGAAACAGGACTCTGCGGCTCCGACCTGCTCTCCTAGACAGTCTGGGGAGCACAACTTTAAAGGCAGGGTAGGCAAAATACTTTTGATGCTTTCTGTTCTCTGTCCCGTACTGCACTGCAACAAGCAGCGTCTTCAAACGAAACAGCTCCTCGAAGTCGCAGGAAGAGCAAAAACCCTGAACCAGACCCCCCATGCCCCGAAACCATTCCTCTTCAGAGAGCACTCCCTCTGGGCAAATGAACTTCAAATAATTCCTCCCTCTCTCCTCCTCCAAAGAAGCCCTAATGACACCTTGTCCGTGAACTTAATGTGTTTTAAACTATCTCCATGCCTGGCCACATACTTGGAATGTCCCCTAAGGACTGCTAAAAAGTCACAAGCAGGAAAAAAAAAAAAAAAAAAGCTTCAGTCTGGGTCCCTGGGCTCCCACCCCCGTGGAGGGGAGGCTTTGCCTGTGCTCAGCTTTACCTTTTGCACACTCACATGAGGCTCCTGGTAGATCGAGCCGGGCATGAAAGCAGCTCTGAGACATCAGAGTGTTTGAACTTTTCACCATTTTCTACCCCCCCTCCCCTTCCCTTCCCTCCACCACCATCTTGAGGGGGAATTTTTTTCTTTTTGGTTTCAAAAAGCCCTTCAGGAAATGATTTAGGAGCAGAGAGCATGGTCAGCTAATGGGCTGCAGCTGAGGCAACGTGGGGTTATGCTCCTGTCCCGTCCCTGTGACNCCTCGGACAGGCAGACCTGGAAACCCTGCAGAAAATAATCAAAACCCCCAAACCCTCCCCAGCAGCTGCCCTGCACGTGAGCTGTTGACAAACAGGCCCTAAACAACTTGTGCTCTTCCCCCTCCAGCGCTCTCCATGCGTCCCTGTGCGCAGCGCCTTGCCCAGTGTGCTCCCCAGTGCCCCTCCAATAACAAAACATCACTTGCTGCCCCAAATCCTCTATGTTTCCTGCATCCCCAAGCTCCAGGCAGAGCTGTGGGTTGATAACAGGGACATTTTGGGGCTGGGAGTATTTACCACTTCCCCTCCGTGGCTTGTCCTCCTCCAGAAAAGCATGCCAGGCTTCAAACAGGAGCAGCAGGACAGCAGCCTCTGCTAAGTGCCATCTGTCTGGGAAGTGCAAAGGCTGTCAGAGTCACAGATTGCCCTCAGTTTCTCCCTGCCCCTCCACAACTCATGCCTGGAATAATCATCCTAATTTCCCCACTGATTTTAGAGAGGCAAACTTGGGACATCACCTCCCAAGACAGCACCTTGCTCTTCCAGACTTAGATCTTGTCCTCCCTACCTGTTAGTTGCCAAGATGACTGTGGCACAGGTGGTGGGCAGGACACAGGGCAGAGACATGTCTTGTCCTGGGAGGAGAAAAGGATAGGAGGATAGGTCCCTGTGCTCTGCTGTGCTTGGTAGATGATGGTGTCTGCTACCAGGAAGAGAGCATCTCCTTGAGGTTTCCAAACTGGCTCTCAGATGACAGTGCACATATGGACACCTAAATACATAAGAAAACCAGTTGTACCTCAC
Organism: Dicaeum eximium; assembly: GCA_013396995.1. NCBI lineage: Eukaryota > Metazoa > Chordata > Aves > Passeriformes > Dicaeidae > Dicaeum > Dicaeum eximium. Next base: position 21,040 of record VWZP01001296.1, on the reverse strand, counting down.
AGCTCACTCCTCAAAATAACTTGGTTTGAGCCTACCTAGTAAAGAAAGGAGGCCTGCTATGCCTGGCCATTGAATAAATCCTGGCACTTCCCACCTGGATCTCCCTATCTTTAAGTTTGCCTTGGATGAAGAGGATGGGTGACTGCCCTTAATCTTGGCAGCAGCCAAGAAATTATGAGCCTGCTCTCAAAGGCAGGTGTCACCAACATGGGCAAAACTGGAAATGAGTGATCCATGAGGTAAAGGACAGCCTGGACAAAGCAGAAAGCTTGGCCAGGCTCCTGCAGCACTCAGCAGTGCTACAGAGCATCCCAAACCTCCCTGTTGGCCCTGTCCCCTTGGGCTTTCCATATTTCCTGCAGGCACACCCACCAGACAGTGGATTTCAGCTTCATTCACAATCTTTCAAGATTCCAATTAATAACTGCAAAATTCTCAGGATTAAGGCAGGCAACCACACAAGCCCTTGGGTAATTTTGCCACCAGCTAAAAAAAAACCCCAAAGAACTAACAAAAAACAACCCAAACCTAAAAATCTAGAAAATAATCCATGAGAAAAATTGCAAACCATTCTGTTGCCCTTTAGAAAAGCCTTGCCATTTCTCAGCTAGCTCATCCCAGATGCTGCAGGAACCAAACTGATGCACAGAACAGATCTGGAGCTGTCTCTGGAGCAGGTCACCCTCCACCCCCAAAGTGTGGGGCTTCTGCCAGCAGGCAGAAAGGGCTATAGGGCAGGAGAGGGAGGCAAGGGCACATCCATATGTGGGGGAGATGAATGATGCTTAGGCAAGTGTTTGGCTTCTGTTTCCTCTTTTCCAGAGCTCTGGAGACTCTACATCTGTACATGGTAGCTCTGTGACAGGGGTGCTGCTGGATAGTGACCAAGGACCAGGCTTTGGGATGTCCATGGGTGGGGGGGAGATGAAGGGACAGACCAGAGGTGCACACCATGGGGCTGAACTGGGGCCATGGGGGCTGTGACCGCCCAGGTAGGGCACGCACCACCTGCATGCCTGCCCCTTTTTTGGTGCCAGCTGCTTTCTTCTCTGCCTTCCCTGGTTCTTTTTCACCGAGGGTAATTAACATTGTTTCCCATTGGCTTGCCATGGGCAACTTTTTATTTATTTTCTTCCAGTATGCCAGCAGGGAAGAATACTTAAAATTGTCCAATTTTCTTACCCTGGTCTGGTCTCCACCCAGCCCCGTCCTAATTAACAAAATATTGCTGTTAACACATGTGACACCATCAGCAGCTTGAGGGGCAGAGGCAGCACTGGAGTCAGACCTTATTCCTGCTCAGCTTTCTCCTTTTTGGAGAAAGAGGCCAGGTCTTGATGTGGAGGGGTAGAACTGCCACCCCAATCCTGCACACCCACTCCCTCCCCATGCTCAGCTCCTTGGCAGGAACTCACACAGCTTCTCCAGGCTGCACAGGCAGCAATGGGAAAAAAAAGGAAGTTGGGCTGGTTTTACTTTTTTTGTATAATTTTAAAATTGTGCTTTTAATTTTTTTTTTCTAACTAAAAATACCCTCCTGTTTTAAAGTTTCCAAGCACGATGCCCTGAAGAAGCAAGAATGACAGATGCTGCCGAGTACAGATGTTTTGCTTTCCTTTTTTTAATTTTAATTAGTAATATTTTCCACACCAAAACTCACAGATGGCTATTCGTGTCGCTGCAACTGGATCAGGTCAGGACCAGAATGACCTGCTGGGGACATGGCCTAACCACCCTGCAGCACCGTGGTTATATTTAGGCAGGACTTTTTCTCTGCCTTATTAACCTATTATTTGCCATTGCCTCTCTGGGCACAGCTGGGCTGCCCTCAGCCTGATCCCCGAGGGATCCTGTTTCCTTTCACTGCAGGTCTTTGGGACAGACACCCCCCAACACTTCAGCAGTCAAAGCTCACCCCACCATATGGATCTTCCACAGCCCTACCTCCACCCTCCCATGCACTTCCATCCAGGCTATCAGGCTGGTTTTTTTTAGGATTCATAATTTTCAACCAGTCCATTTGCCTTCAGGTGTCGCATGTGGAGTTGTGCTTCTCTAAGACAACGTTTCAGTGCACAGCAAGGGTGCAGAGATGGGGTCTGGTAACAGTGGGTGAGATGTTACCACAAGGGTGCCTGGGGACAGCACTGGGGAGGGGAAATTATCCCCTCTTTCTTCCCTGGGCTCCTATGTCTGTCTTGCAGAGCAGGGGTGACTTCCCAGCATGTGTCTTGCTTCCCTGTGGGACTTCCTGCTCCAAGAAGCCCTGATGGAGAGCCACCTTCCTACGGGGAGCATGACAATGCCCGTGTCACTGCCCCCCAGCACACCCACACACGTGTGCTGACTGTGCAGGGAACTCACTGCTTCCCAGGGAGGGAAAAACACGGGAGCACCATCAGCTGATGTTCAGCCCCGTCCTGCTGGGAAGGTTTGTGCAGACTGGAGCAGTGATGGGTGAAGCACAGCCCTGGGGAAGGCAGGCGTGGCAGGAGGAGAGGGCAGGCTCTGCAGCATGTACTTATGTGCATTATACAGCAGGTGCTTGTCAGGAGCATTCATGCTGCTCCACCAGCCTATGGAAGAAAGCCTGTGTTTAAAGGCTTCCTTAGGCTTCCCTTTGCTCTGAACAAAGCATTGCTACACAGTAAAAAACCATGTGTGTGAAATGTCAGCTTGGTGAACTGTGGTGATGGAAATTACAAAGCAAGAGGCAGGAATCATTAGGAAGGCACGTGTTGTGGTGTGGAACAGAGCCACTACACCTTTGACTGGGGCACAGGGTGTGGCTCTGTTCTTTATCTTGCATCCAGATGAAGCTGGAAAAGGTCTAGAGGATCCTGGCAGAGATGAACAGGAGGATGGTTTCCAGGTAGGGAGCAGTCACCCAGGCTGGGTAATTGCAGCAGAAAGGCTGACTGGAGGGGTGAAGCCACATGGGATGGATTACCTGGGGATGTGAAGTTTACCTCGGCAGAGCATCCCATCTGCACTGCTTGTGGAGCTATGGGCAGGTCTCTGCCATGGAACAAACCCAAATTCTCCAGCACAGGTCATCTCTGTTCTGGCAGCTCATGTGGGGACTCATCTTCTCCTGCATCTCTGATGGAGATGTCAAGGACCATCAGCAACCGAGCACAGCCCAGAAAGCAGCATCAGAGAGGGAATGGTAGAAGCAGGGAAAGGCTCACATGAGGCTGGGAATAGAAAGAAGGAAAATGTTTTGCTCATGGGGATGCTGAATAGCACAGCCTGAAAGAGCCCAGGGCTTCTGCAGCTCAGGAACAATATATGTCTAATGAATACTAACAAATCAGCCCTAATTGCAGAGTTCTGAATCTTCCTCTCTAAGGTGTGACATGCATCACAAGGCATCAAAGCAGAGGACAGAAGACAACCCAGCTTCTTGGTTCTGGGCAGGTTTGTTATCCCCATGTCCTTTCTAGAGCCAGGGGAGCTGGTTAACAAGGCTCATTCATCTTCAGAAGAGGCTGGTGAGAAGTCAAAGCAAGCACAGCCATCAGCCACAGCCCCACAAGAGCACAAGGGCTGGAGCTGTGTCAGCCACCCAGGGAGCCTGGAGCTGCCAGGGCTGGACTGTAACTGGGGACTTGTGAACAAAAAATAGGGGGCAAGAGGAAAGCCATGCTCAAAAAAGCCCCAACAGGCAGCCAGACTGGGAAGGGCTGGGTTTAACTGCTGTGGCACCTACAGGAGCATCCAGCTCTCCATGAGACAACTCCAGGGAGATCTCAGGGAGAGATAACTTCCAGGAGAGCCTGCCAGGTGGCTGTAATGGGGTGAACCTATGCTAGCAGCAGCCCTGCCTAGTGTCAGTAAATGGAGCAGAAATCCTCTGCCTTCCCCAGCCACGGAGTTTTGTATAATAGACCCCAAGTGCTCAGAGCCCAGCCAGGTTTATGTTGCGGGGATATGGCTGTCTGCCTTTTATTGTGTTTTGCTGTGCTATCCCGTTATACTGCACAATAAAACACCAGTTTCCTCCACTCATTAGCCATTTGCTTGTGCTGGAAGTGCACTGAGCGTTTTCACGTGCCTGGGAAGGGAGGTGTAATCTGCTCCTTGGGAGTCCCTCACTTCCCTGCAGACCCACTGCCTGCATCACAAGTGTGGCCACAGCCTCTCTGTGTGTGCCCAGCTGCATGTGCAGCCACAGCAGCATCACATGAACACTGCTCTGGAGGTTACATTCCTCAGGTCAAGCTGGCAAAAGTTGGGGAAAAGGAAATCCATGGTTATCTAGGTTAACTTTAATTTATCCCCTTTGTGCACCAACATCCTAGATTACATGAGATATGGGGACCTACAAAAAATGGTATGTTTGAGTGTCAGTACAGACAGCACAGGTGGGAAGAGGCAGAAATAAGGTACTCCAGCAACAGCAAAAATGGTGCTTTTTTACTTTACTGCCTTACATACAGCTTTTCCATTATAGATTTTGGGGTTTACTTGGTTGATTTTTGCTTTCAGAACTTTTATGAGGCCTCTTAAATAAAAATTAGGTTATATTACAGGTGCACTAGTCCAGCAGCTTATGATGACCCTTGGGTGTTATGAGGTAAACAGAGTCAACATGGGATTTGGGCTCTAGATGGCAAATTCAGGCAGGGTTTATTCAGACAGGAGCTGTGGTAGGGGAGAGACAAAGCATCTATTTTCCCCTTACTTTTCCACAGGAACGTGTGTGTGGAGAGAAGAACAGAAACATCTTGGTGCAGGAAGTGACTTAGAGAGGCAGCAGGAGCTTCCATAACCCTGCCCAGGACCAGGCTAGGCTTAGCCTTTGCTGCATGGACTGTGATTCAGAGGATGGAACAGCCCTGTGGGCTTGCAAACTTCTCCTGCCACCTCAGCACATGCAGCAGCAGCAGCCTGTGGCCCCCAGTCTCACCTGCAGCTACCCCTGCACACCTATTCTCAGGCTCTGCAAAACCTCCCAGCTTCCAAGTGACCTGCCTCCAGCAAGGACCGATAGTTCCCTCTGCTGGGAGGACTGTGAAGAAGTGTCTTTGAGCCTCTTTTTCCTATCTCAGGAGGACACAAAAATCAGATGTCCCATTCCTGGGCCACCCTCACCACAAACATCTCCAAGAAAATCCTTCCTTGTGTGTTACTTTCCTCTCTCCTTGTTATCCTGGCAATGGTAGAGATGGAAAGACAATCCACAGTTCACATTTAATGATTTTATTTGGTGGTGTTAATTTCTTATGCCTTTCCCTGTGGTGGAAATGAGCTATTTCCAGGGAATTTCAGCTTGGGTTTTTTTCAGTTTCTGGAGCATAGCCTTTGCTGTCATAGCTGCGGAGAAAAGCTGGGCGATGCATTCCTAATATAGCAAAGAGCAAATGCTTCCCGGTTTTTAGATCTTGCAATTCTTTTTTAAGCTGATCCGCAAAATCTGATAACTAAGGAGTTTTAAAAGTTGGATGATATTAACAACCAAACAGAGCATCCGGCAGCTACTCTCCTTTATTTCTGGCTCTCAACAGGTATTTCTCCATTAGTCTGAGGCATGTGGTTATGTTTCTCAGTCAGATAAAATAGTCTTTTCTGAGTCCTGTCAGCCTGAAACCCCATTAGTTTTATCTGGATGGATTGGTAAGAACATAGGGGATGCTCCTCTTTTCTTGATCCAATAAATGAGGGACCAAATTAAGAGCAGTGGGAGGAAGAAGAAGAAGAAAGGGTGTGCTGAGGAAGCAGAGGCTTTGTGTCTTCCGGGAGAGACAGCAGCAGGGCTGAGGAGGGTGACTTCAGACATCCTTAAAAACCAGGTCAGGAACCAGCAGACACATGAATATTTTAACAGCCTAAAGCAAGCCCTGCCCCACCTTGCCCTGCCTGATTTGGGGTGCAGGAACCCTATGCTGAATTAGTTTATTGCTTACACCGTGACTCGAATCATTTAATGGTGGTTGCAGGGAACAGCCTGTAGCTCTGCTGGTTCTGTGTGGCTCCTGCAAATGCAAAATGATGCACCTGGGAAAAAAACCCAAAGAACCTCACACAGCTGTATCCAACTGACAACAAGCTATTATCCTCCTGAAAGGGGGTTTGGCGTGAACAGCTTTACAGAAGTCTCAGTCTCCTGTTCATTAGCAGCCAAAGAAGCAAACAGAAAGTTGTGCCTTACTGGGGGAGGAATGGAGAAAGCACCTGTGTGACCACACAGACCACGGTGAAGCCACATCTTGGATGCAGCCTTGACCTCTGCCTCAGACAAGAAAAAGAGCTGGAAACAGCAGAGGAAAGGAAAGGTAACAGGTCTGATCAGAGGCACACAACAGCTCTAGATGCAAAGTGACTAAATCACTTAGGATTCTGCAGCTCAGAGGGAAAGCTGAATGGAGATGCTGGGAGTAACCTGACAGGTTTAAAAGAAGGTGGCAGATGAAGTATTCTTTTTTGCTGTTGCTTGCAGAACAAGGGTGAGCAATCATCCAGGGAATTCACCAGGCAATAGGCTTACAATGAACACAAAAGGATGCTTTCCTGCCACCCATCCTCGCACCACTCCCCCCAACCCCCAATTTGTGTTCAAATTGTGGAGCTTGTTGCCAGCAGATCTTGTAGATGACAAGAGTTTCATCTGTTTCCAAAAGCGAGTGAGCAGCATGAGTAAAAGAAAAAAAATCCTATCAAGAGCTATCAAGGGCAAAGATACCATCTTGAGAGGTGTGGGAGTGGGAAGGCTATGGCCATATGTGCCTTGTCTCTTGTGTTTCTCCCCAAAATTTTCACTAGTGGGAAGTGGCAGAAACAGATTTGGGAGGAGGAGGGTGGTTCTGCCCCTCACTGCCTGTCCTTGTGAACTTTGGCATAAATTTGGGGTGGGCAGAAGCAGAGCTAAGCACCCTTTAGAGTCCAGGGATGAGAAGAATGGCAGGAAGAAAAAGAAGCTCAGGTCCAGCCATACCCCATCTATATTTCAGTGTGGCTCCTTAACAAGATGTGCCATTGCTTTCAGCCCTCTCTGCAGCCAGGAGAGACAGAGGCACTGTCACAGGTGGGTGATAAAGGTGACTGTGGTGAGGCTCACCTGACAGCAGCCAGGAACAAACACAGCAGGACAAGCCTGCAGTAGTGCTTCCCCAGCAAATCATCCCTTCTGGCAGCAATCTGCTGCTCTGGGGCTTCCCCAGCAGTGAGCAGCTCTCTGTTCACCAGCTCCATCGCCAATTTTGAGACTGCAAAAGGCTGCAATGCCTTCAGTCAGAGACAGGCAGATGCCTGGTGAATCCCTGCAGGCTGTGGGTCTCAGCTGATACATTCCAGCTGAAGATCTGACTGTGCATGGAGTTAGAAACAATGTGTTGTCTCATCTCCCGTCGCTGCATGTGAGCCTGTCGAGGTCCAGGTGAGTCAGTGCAGGTGAGTCAGTCCAGGTTACTGCTGGAGTTCCACCCCATGGTGCTGAGGGCAAGGATCAGTGCCCAGTGAGGCTCACAGAGCAGCACAAGACCAATACCACGAGCTCAAGGTCATGAAGTCACTTCTGTCTTAGATGTCTGCTGGAAAGTGGAAGCCTAGGAGCTCAGGAGAAAACTCCATCATGCCAGGCAGCCAGGGAATAGGCAGCTCTTGCCCAGAGGAATTTCCTGACTAGGAAACATCATCCCTTTTCAGCCTGGGAGACAAAAGAAAGACTAAGGCAGTCCTTACGCCAAATCCACACACAGTGCCTGTGTCACAGCCAGAACACCACCCCTCATCCATGGTCCCAGCCCACACAACAGTATTTGTGTGGAATTCCTGGGACTCTTCACCAGAGACAGCATTTTGTACCTAGGTGCATTCAACCTGAGTTTAAACAGAAGCCAGGCCAAGCCAAACCCCAGGCAGTGAGTAAACTTCACACAGTGGGAAAGGACAAGGGATAATGCTTTTAATGGTTTCAAACTGAAGAAGGGTTGATTTAGATTAGGTATAGGAAAGAAGGTTTTTACAGGCATGGTGGTAGAACGGGGTCCCAGGTTTCCCAGAGAGGTGATGGATGCCCCATCCCTGGAAACATTCAAGCTCAGGCTGGACAGGGCCCTGAGCAACCTGCTCAGTGCAGAGTGGTTGGACTAGATGGCCTCTAAAGGGTTCTTTCTGACCAAAGCTATTCTACAATTCTGCAATTCTCTGCCTCTGTGATAGTGGAGGACTCTGAAGCTTTATCATCTCAGATCAAACACAGCTGGGTCTTGATAACCCAAGGCACAAATCCTGACTTTTAGCAGCCTTGATTTATTTGGGTGTTTCCTAGAAACCAGGAGCTTGGCACCCTGTTTCCTCAGCCTTCCCTGGGCTCAGCAGTCAGGCTGGACTTTGCAGGCACAGGTAGAGTGCAGACACGGTCTTAGATCAGCTGAAAGAGAAAGAAAGACAGAGGGAGATGTGATCCCACAGCTCTGGAGACCCCAGCAGCGTGCTGGCTGCCCACTGGCACTCAGGACACCACGGCCAGAGCCAGCAGCAATAACTCCAGCTGGAGGGAAAGCAAGACCTGTACTTCCCCCTCTCTGGCCAGGTCCCCTGCAAGGAGATCAGTGATCAGACTCCCTCTCTGAGACATCCCAAGGTCGGAGCTGGGAAGCAGAGAGCACCTTGGGACACAGGTGTTTGCACCAAGCAATGCCTGTCCTGTGAAAGGTGATTATGAGGTTGTTCTCAGCTGTGATGGCTGCATCACCTCTCTGCTCTCACTTCTGCCTTTCCCATATTTCCAAGAGATAATGATCTCATCTCCTAACTGTTGAAGATCACTCCTTGTCTGCACTTCCCTTCCCTTTTCCCCTCCTCTGTTCATTATGAGATAGAAATGTTATCGACCAACTATCAGTAGATGTCAAAAAATCTTATCGCAGAATCCAGCTGCCAACATAGCCTAAACGTGCTTAGGAAATGTCAGTAAATTACAGCAGAGAGAGAAAGTGAGCAAGAGAGGAAACATTAGGATGAGCAGTGAACTGCAATTAACTGCTCCACATTTGGAAGAAGCAGGAAATGTATGGAGGAAAGCAGAGTTAAGGGGTCATTGATCTCCGTAATTGAGGGGAAACTGAGAAATTGATGGTTTAATGGGGTTCAGCTGGATGGGATGTGTGCTTTGTGGGCCATACTGGGGCAGGAAGACCATTGCTGTTGAGCACAGGATCCATCCTAGTTAGATCACAACACTCAAGGTACTCCTCAGCCTTCCTTGGAAGAAACTTGTCTGTGTTGTTCAGCTTGATATCCACCTAGAGAGAACTTCTTGTCTCATTTGCATGCCTAGACTGTGTTCTTGCTTATGGACAGACCTGTGGTCACCTTCTTTCCAAACTGACTGGAGACCAGGACTTGGGCTTTGGATTGTCATCAAGGCAGATTGGGATCTGCCATTTCTAAGGATGTCTCCAAGATTGGCCTGGAGAGGTTGTTCAGTCAGAGTTTGCCTCCTTTTATCCCACAATTCCTTAATAAAATATCATGTGGAAGATACTGCACAGCTGTCTCTTGACCAGCCTTCTGCCACTGCCCTGGGATTCACTGCGTGGCTGTTCAGCAGTCCCAGGGGCAGAGTGTGAATAACCTGGGGCTCCAAACACACTCAAGGGCTGCCCTTGCAGGTCCAACTCTCTGTCCCAAGAGCACACAAGGGTCAGCCCTGCAAAGCTCTGGCACAGCTGGACCATGGGTGGAAGCCAGCACCTTACAGGCTCTGCCTTGCCACACCAGGGTCAGAGCAATCCAGGCTCTCCCTCCATCTGAGGCAGGCCAAACATCACCGTAAAGGTCCTGAGCTGCCATCCTGTTTATTTCCTACCACCACTGCCTGATTGTTCCCCATCCAAATATTTTGACTCACAGAAGCAGGCCTTAGGCAAAGTAAACTGCCACAAAGATCTGGAGGCTATTCTACAGAGCCATCCATCCCCTCTCTCCCTCTCCTTGTCCCTCTCCATCATCTCCATCTCCATCTCTCCTTCAAAACTCTTATTCTTAAATCAAGCTTTCAGTCCCAGAGCTGTTTCCATCCCCCAGTCTCCTCAATGCATGCTCCACCTATCCTGGACACTGCTTTCCCCCCTATCTCTGCTTTTCATCTCACACTCCCCATCCTCCCGATTTTCTGTCCTGCACGCATCCTCCCTGAGCTGTGAAAGATGCTGCAGTGCACAGAGCAGAGCTGGAACGGAAAACACAAAACACTGCACAAACATTTCTCCATGACCTGGCTATTCCATGGGAACAATCTGACCTTGGCTTTAATCCCATGGCAGAAGGAAGATGTTTTAAGGCTCTTTGTACCACTGAGGCAGAAACGCTGACTAGTACAGCTCCCAAGGACAACCACAGGTCATCTTCCGTGACTTCCTTTTCATGCCATAGACTCCAGGTCCCAATTTGGGAACCACAGCCCTAATGTCCTGCAGGAGTGGGTACCACTTACTCCACTAGGAAGTTGTCAAGGTCAGAGTTCTCATCGCCTGCCACATTAAATGGTCACTTGCAAAATTCACAGGCCCTTTGGAGATGTCAGCCTCTGGTAGTACAAGCTCACTGCTTGTCACTGCAGCTCTGCTCAGTTCATGCTTTGCACAGCTGAGGCAGGCACCAAGAGGCACAGATCTGTGTTCCTCCATATGCTCCCTGCCCTGCCTGCAGCTGCTGCACAGCCAGGAGAACCTGTTGGGGAAGACGAAACCATCACCGTCCAGCCACAGACCCCCAGACCCACAAGAACCTGTGCCTAAAACCCTCCTCATGGCTCCAAAACCACAGCCAGGTCCAGGATCCCCTTTACAGCAGGCACAGTCTAGGTAAGGATAGGCCAGGTTAACAATTTTCCTTAAATGGACTAGAGGATGAGCAGAGGTTTGTTCTTTTTCCAGAGGGTCATTTCCTCACTCTTTGCAATGAGACACTGGCATTTAAGAAATAGCAGATCACATTTATTTGGCCAGTGAGTGCATCCAACAAAGATGCTCAGGGTTTGGAAAAAGATGCTCACCCTCCTCCAGGAGATGATGACATTTCAGTCTTTCTAATTAAGTTTGTGTCCCAGACGAGCAGAATGTGGAAGATATAAATCTCATTTTCCCCCCTTTGTATTAAATTGAATTTAATGTTTGTGTAAGATAAAGAGCTTATAACCCTGGATATCTTTGTTCTAACTCCCTATGGATGCTGCTTAGGACAGCAGGGTCTTCTCCTTCATGGCCCCTGGTCCAAGGAGTCTCAGCTGCATCTGCTGATAGCTGAGCTAGCTTACAGTGCAACCAGCTCCCACTGGGGAATCATGGAGAGATTTAGACTTCTCAACAGGTTTCAGAGCGTGACGTGCAGCAGAGGAAAGGGAAAGCATTATTAGCACCACAGGAACTTGTCCTACTTAGGCAACATGGTCCTTGTGGCTGCAACACCTGCGTCCTTGTGTAGGATTTTAGAGAAGTGACAGAAGGAAAGCTGAACCTCCAGAAAGCAAAATCAACCTCTCCTGAGTCTCTATCTGTAAGTGACCTGAAATATGGCAAGTATCTAGACACCCAAAGCCTGGACACAAAGCCTGCATGTTGTCCCACCACAAGTGAAGGTGAATCTTCTAAAAAAACCACTATGACACTGCTTTTAGACAAGCTGGAGCTACAGACCTGCCCTTCTTTGCTGTGTACCCGTGAGTGTAAAGAAGCTAGAGGTGATCCTGAAGCATGTTTGCCAAAGAGCTGCAAAAAGTAGTGAGAAAATCCCCTGTAGCATTACCCCAGCAGTGGAAGCTGGCCTTGCTGTCATGGAGACCTGCCCTTGGGTTGTGTTTGCTGTGCTGCACTGAACATGTGGGTTTTTCAAGTATAGAGAAGTTGGTCCTGTGTTTTGGCCATGAGGAGAGGAAATACTCAACACCCCAAATCTGTACAGCTTCATCCTTTCCTTCACTGTATCCTCGGGACTGGTGTCTGAGAATCTGCCTGTACTCACTGGGACCCTTCTGTTAACTTTGCCCCACAGAAGGAACAAGAGAAACTCCCTGACCACAAAAGCCTTGGAACACCATGAAGCACCTGGTGTGTGAAAACTGAGCTCAAAACCCTGCTTGGAAACTCCTCCTCCTCTCCTTCTCCACTGCTGCCTTGACTCCCTGCTCCTTGAGCTTCTGCTGTGGAAGGATGAGGTCATGGAGCTCTGGGAACCTACCATCCTCTCCTCCCCTCTCACCAACCTTCCCTTGCCCAGTGCAATTGCAAAGGTGTCAGTGTTCATTTGGCTGGGCCTGCTGTGCACCAAATTCATGTGGCCCTTGAGGGAGTCAAAAGTCAAGACAATTCCAAAAGGAAAGTAGAAACTTCTGCTTGCAGTTTTCTCACTCCTTCCCGTCTGCTCCACTGCAGCGATGGGAGGGTGGAAGCAGAAGGGAGACATGATGTGGCTGAAATATGTCAAACCCAGAAGTTTTCATTAACCACGCTCAAGAGTTATTATTCAGACCTTCCTGGTGCTCCAAGACTGCTTTTAGTTGGCTGAAAGCTTTTAAGTGCAGAGCCACTGGATATAGGCCAAATTGTGTGACTGTGATGCTGTCCATGACCTCCCTCAAGCTCCCTGGACTTTTTACCTCCCAGGTGTTCCAGCTGATCTGTAAAATCGATATCCTGGGACTGTATATTTAACTGAGTGCCTGTCTTGGGCCAAGGCCTCAAAAATGTAGATCGCTGGTAGGTATTTCTGGAAAAAGACAAATGGGAGATGACAATGAAAGGGGGTAAAGATCGGTGCATGCTGTTCAGTAGAAATAGCATGGGCACAGAATCACAGAATGGTTTGGATTGGCAGGGAGCTTAAAGATCATCCTGTTCCAACCCCCTGCCATGGGCAGGGGCATTTCCCACTAAGTCAGGTTGCTCAAAGCTCCATCCAGCCTGACTTTTTATATTTCCAGGGATGGGGTATCCATGATTTCTCAGGGCAATTAGTGCCAGCGTCTCATTATCTCACAGTAAGGAATTTCTTCCTAATGTACAATTTAAACCTGTCCTTGGTCAGTTTAAAGCCATTCCCCCTTGTCCTATCACCACATCCCCTTGTGAAATGTCCCTCTCCAGCTCTCTTGGAGCCTGTTTAGCTACTGGAAGGTGCTTTACGGCCCCCTTAGAGCTTTGTCTTCTCCAGGCTGTAGTCTCTTTTTTTGCCCCAGGCACAATCACAGAGTATCTACGCATAGCATGGAAGATCCAAAGCACTGCAGACTTTTTCATATGTTTTCCAATCATCCTGATGTTTGGATCTCTACTAAGGGTGGCAAACCCTAGTTCTATGTCTCCTCTGATTCACCTGTGTCCCGATACACATGAGACAAGATTTTCAGCTGGTGTCCACTACCATTTCAATTCTGGTGGCTGTTCTGCTTTGGCTAAACTATTCAGTATTCATCAATACCAATCCTTCCTCCAAAACTCTGTGGTCGTGGCTAGTACAGTGCTTGTTTGGCCATCAGGAGCCTGGTACTCGAACCACTGACTGGAAGAAAAAAAGGGTATATGTATTTTCAATTTGCAACACGGTAGTGACAGAGGGTGGAGGGAGGAGAAGGCAGGTTTTCCCATGTCTTGTGCCTAGGATCTGCAAGGCTTTCAGGGACCATTTGCTCTCTAAACTTTAGAGCTGCTGTGATCCCAGCTGAGCACAAGCTGAGATTGCTGCAGCCATGGGCTGCTGCTGGCAAGCAGCTGGGGGTGTAATAGATGGCATCTCTGCAAAGACAACTTCAGGCAGCACAAGGGTAGGGCCTGTTGTAATTTTGTATTAATTACTGCTGTAAAAGCAGTACCCAGATGAGATCAAGCCCTCTGAAAAACAAGGGGTGGTGCTTGCTCCATTTGAGTGTCCAGACTTACAGTCTGCCTTGAGACAAAAGGTAATGAGGAGTAATAAGTCTGTAAGAATTATAAAAGTGAGAGGGGCAGCTCAGCATGGCCCCATGTGTCTTTGCTGAAGACATTCAGGAGACTGAACCCTCTCAGAAGCCAGCCTAGGAGTTTGTGTGTTCGGCCCAGCCCTTCTCCAGTGAAGAAAATCTCATTTCCCACCACTAATTGATGTACAGAACCACTCATCTCACTGAAATTACAGAGAAGAAAGGGTTTGGATTTTTTTTTATTTGCCATCTATTAGCATTTTTAATTTGCTACATGAGGTAAGTTTCAAAAGGTGCCAGAGGGCAGCTTAAGAAATTAGCTGTTCTTTGCATTTTCTCTTCTTTCTGCCTGACTTGGGTCCTCAAAGCCTTAATTAAAACTCAGAAGTGCTTCCAACGCACGACACGGCAGACAGTGCATGACAAGACAAGCTGGAGCCCCCCACAGAGCTTCATGCTTCTCTGAGACTTCTGATGGGAGCAGGGAGCACGAGAGAGCAGAGGGGAGGTGGCCATCTCCACGTTCCACAGGTGTGGGAGGCACAGGGGCCGTGGAGCGGGGCTGCAAGTCCAGGAGCTGCTGCAGGAAGCAGAGCTGGATCCACAGCTGTGTGCGAGGGGCAGACAGGCAGCATCACTCCCTCGAGGGGAGCCTCTTGCCATGTCTCTCTCCTAGTCCCTGCTGCCAGCCAGAGGTGAGTAGACTCATTCACAGGAGGAATTTCCCTACTCATCCCTCGTCACTGGGAGACATTTCTCCTCCCTCTGATTCCCCATCATATCTCTTGCTGTCAAGCAGCAGCATCACCAGACAGCTCAGGATGCCTGGAGGAATAAAAGGATTTTGCACAGCTTTCCAAGCACGCTGTGTAGTAATGTAGGAGAGACCCTTGCTGCAGGTTGGGTCACTTAAGGCCAAGAGCTAGGTTAAAGCAAGACAAAGTAACACCTTGCAATGATGAATAATTTGCCAAAAAAGTTAAAGAAGGGTAGGCTCTCAGGTGTGTTGGTAATATTCAGCTTCCTCAGCTGCTTGTTATCTTCCTTTCTCACTTTAGGTCAGGTTGGACACTTTCTCCACTGACTCAGAACAGAATTTCTTTGTGTCAGCTAACCAATGCCACCTTCTTCCCACTGTCCATCCATGCTGGGCATCCAAACTCAAAAGAGCCAGGAAGAGGCCAAACTGCTGCCAACATCTGTCACAGCCACAGCCTTGCCCTTAACCTCTGCCGTGTGACTAAAGACAGCACGCACACCTCTGACTTCTCACCCTGGGCCCCAGCCCAGCACCACTGTCTGTAGCAAGGCAGGAAAAGGGTAGGAGGCTGGAGAAGCAAAGGACATGTGCTCCTTCCAGCAGCAGGGAAGTGGACCAGGGAGAAGCCCCAGGGCCAGCACAGAGCACAGCAACAGATGTGCTTGATGCTTGTCTCAGGATTTATCTTAGAGAACAAAAATGTGTTTTGGAA
This sequence comes from Dicaeum eximium, assembly GCA_013396995.1. Lineage (NCBI taxonomy): Eukaryota > Metazoa > Chordata > Aves > Passeriformes > Dicaeidae > Dicaeum > Dicaeum eximium. The sequence continues at coordinate 5,668 of VWZP01001296.1, read as the reverse complement.
GAAGATTGGGTGTGGAAGTAAATGTTGGCTAAGCCAGGGACAGAAGAGAGACCACCTGCCTTCTGCAGCATGAAGCAGCCATGAACAGATGGGATGCTTTCCTTTGAAGAGAGAGTGGTCACCATGACCTTGCAGGAAGGGAAAACTTGGATCACTTTGCTCCACATGACTCCACCTGTTGAAATCCAAGGACAGAATGTGGCTGGAGCAGCTCAGGGTATGGATTTACAGGCTCTGGGTGGAAGCTGTCCCCAGCTGTCTGTTTGGCAATTGCTGTCTCAGCAAGCAATGTGAGCTAAGGCAGGGCCATCCAGGGCCATCACCCCGTGGTACTGGCTTTATTAACTGTACTTGAAACAAATTGTCTGCAGTGAAAGCCTTCAGGGTTAAGCCCTCCAGTTTGTCTCCTGTCTCAGTTCCTGCCCCATGACTGCACCTACAGTGCAGGGACTTGACTAACCCATGCAGGGGACATCCCCACCCCCTTCCCTCACCATTTGCCTGGCAGCAGTCAGCAAGAGACCATAGCAGGTGAGACTGAAATCCAGGTGCTCCATCAACAAAGTGACCAGAATATTTTGGAGTAACTGGTACCTCTTCCAGTATGGAACAGAAGCCGTGCCTCCAGGTGTCACAGCTCAAGACTGTCCCAGATGCAGACTCCCATTCTGTCTTGCTTCCTGCCAGGCTTTCACTCAGCCTTTCGCCTGCACCTGGGTGTTGAATATCTGCACACAGCTGCCACACTTGCATCAGGTCCGCACAGGAACTCTCCTGAAATTTGACAACAAAGAGGGGTCAGTAATTTCTGGCTGAGTCCGTGCTAGCAGCATGCAAGGGCTGGAGCAGGAGAGATTCCGTCTGGGCTGTCTCCAGGCTGTACAGGAGCAGGTCAGGGTAGCTCTGCAGAGGCTGTGGCTGTCATTAGGCACAAGGCAGCGAGCAGGAGCTTTTGCATATCCTGCAGACCCCGAGAACCACGCTGCACATAGTTGGGTACCATCTGTTCCTGCCTTCCCCACCGACTGTTCATCCCACTCACATCCACAGGCTCTTGTTAACACAGCTCTCCACTGATCAAACCCTGTCCTCGTGCTGGGCTCAGTTTTCCTCTCCCTCCTCCGAGGGCTCTTCTGCGGGTTACTCCACCCCAGCTTTAATTAACACTGGGGAGGGGAAGTGAAAACAGCTCTTAGTTGATCATGGCAGGGGACGAGACCTAATAAACCCCAGGAGAGGAAGACTGACTGCAGAAATCGGGGTAGGAAAACCAGAAACCTCTGGAGTAAGGCTGGGCTTGGGCTCTGCAGCCAGTTAGTATTCAGCTGGAATGCCACGTTGTTATAGACAATGCATTAACATCAAAGCCACTGGGTAAGCGGCTTTAGTTAAGTGATGTATTCGGTGTTACATTTTTATTGTGTGTTTTTTTACACCGTGTTTTTATTTTTATGTTTTCATGTTTGAGTTTTTGCAAGAATTTAGTGCTGCTGAAAAGCGCTCTATCGGCAGCCCCGGAGATTGAAGCCCTTTGTCTGTACGCAGAGCAGGCAGCACGCGAGCAGCCTGCTGGCACCACACTGGCTCTTTGCCTCAATCCCTCTCTCAGGGTTCACCTTCAGATGTGAGAGAGCTGTACTGTTGGCCCTGCCAGCAGAGAAGGACAAGGGGATGCATTTGTAGGGTACCAGTCTTGGAGAGGACACTCTGAACTCCCCTTTGAAGCCAAATTCACCAAAAGCCCCTATGGTCCTATGCCCCACTGTGCCAGGGGGAGTCAGGCGTGTCACAGCTGGATTTCAGGTTGCTGGGTGTCATGGATGCTTTTGACCTGAAAGCCAAAAGTCTCCTCTAACAGCAGGATTCAGGAAATCTCATCTGCTGCTTAGAAGTGAGGACATCAGTCCCCTTCCTTTAGGACCAAGACCTGCGAAAGAAAAAGTCAAGATCAAACTTGGCTGGGTGAAGGGTCAGTGACAGAGTGAGGTCCCCAGTCTCCTCTGGCCCTACTAAAGGACACAGGGTGACACAGGTCACTGCTGCTGGTCCCCTTGTTCACCCTTTTCCTTGCCAACACATTGCTTTTCCCTCGCCTGTGAAAAGCTGAATTGACGGGAGAGGAGAGGATTAACCTTTGCCACCAGTGTAGGCTGCTGCGTACAAATATTTCTCTCCAAAGCATAAAGTAATAAATGAGTCTTCATCTTTGTCAAACACCTTGGAGTCCATTTGCCATGTCTTCCCAAAGGCAGCACAGCGGGGCAAGGCAGTGTGTGAAATACAGGAGGACTATAAATCTCTCCAACACTGTATGGGCATTTTACAGCTTGCAGTTTTCACTGAGAAGTGGCTGTAAATAATGGAGGGGGATATCTGCCACCTGTCTCCAGGGGAGGATTTATTTGGGTGTAAGTGCTATAGCTCTTCATGTGTATGCTGCAGCTGTAAATAAGCAAAGTTTAAGCAGTGACTGGGGTCTGTCTTGCTCTCTCTCCCCCCATACTCCTTTTCTCTATATTGTTTCACCTGTTTGTTTCCCTGCTGTTTTAGGCTACATCTCACTCCTGAGGTGAGCACATGCCTGGAGAGTCACTTGAGGAGGAAGTGGATTGCTGTGTTTGAGTACACATTTTGCTTTCACATTCAGCCCATACAAAGGATTCGAGGGGAAGTGAAGCTGATAGTTAGGATTCAGGACCTGCTGCTATGTACTCTTCAAATGCTCCTTTGAGTTCTTGGTTCAGGATTTTAATGATGCTGTTATTCTTGTGCAGAAGCATATGGTTTGCTCCAGTCTGTTCTGTGTTGCTGTGTGCTGGCCCCTGTTTCAAGTCACTTCACTCGGGGAAGAGTATCTGGAGGGAAGTTAACTCTTTGAAGGCATCGAAGCTGCCAGTCCACAGAGCCCAGGGCACACATTGGGATGTGGCATGCACAAGCCAGCAGGCAGCTGGCACTGTCAGGACATTCTGGGCTGGCTTTCAGGGGACACCTTGCAAGGCAAGTCTGGGTATGTGTGACCTCACCTGCAGGGATGATGAAGGGTCCAAAGAAGTCACTGTTGATGGACATAGCAAAGCAGCCTTCAAAGACACTGCTGATTTCAACCAGTGACCTACAGCCCAGCTGGTTGTTGTCCCCTGCAGCTGGGACCCAAGCAGAAGATGACCTGGTCCTTAGGCTGTGTTTGGGAGCACAGAGGCAGATCTTGGATGTATCTACAGGCTGCAAACAGCTGCCCTTAGGCTGTGTGGGCGGAGGAGAAAATGGCCCCTGGGTTTTGTCATTAGGTGGTTTGCTGTTGGCAGTGTTGCAAAACACCACAGTCACTGTCAGTCCCATCCAGAACCACCTTCCATCCACACCTGGCTCCACGTGTTCCTCCAGAGTCCCCCCAGGCTCTGCTCAAGCTCCAGAAGAAGAAATGCATACATATGGACAGTGATCCATTTTCAGCTCTTGGTAGGCCAGAAAGGAACCGAAAATCATGGCAAGAAAAAAAGTATCTCCCCCCCCACCGATGCAGGATGAGAGCAGATCCCTGTCCCTGTCAACTAGGCACTGCACATGTGCAATAAAAAGGCAGACCCAATTCAAAACAGCTTGTGGCATTCTCCAAGAAGCAATATTAAGTAATGCCCTTCCCTTGCCCTTCAATATCTTTATAACTTCAACCCTCTCTTCCTGCCCACACAAGGTGTTACAGAAATCAGAGAGGAAACAAAGAGCCGAGGACAAGGAGAGCCGGCATCCCGCAACAAAGAGCTCTGCGAATTCTCCAGGAGATCCCCATAGTGCGATTAGCATCTCTTTACAGCAACATCATCTCTCCTCCTTTTGTTTCCCCAGAGGAGGATAAAATTGTCACCAAGCACCAGAGAATGAAGCTTGATGAATACTGAAAAGACATTCACCTGCACAGTAGGATGGACTGGCCCCAGATGCTTTTAATTAATGTGTTCAGAAGCTGGGACAAGAATAACTGGGTTTAGAGCTGTGAGGGGAGTGCAAGGAAACAGGGCTGCCTTAATGAGAAAGGACAAGTGATACTGGCTGAGGTGTGAGCTCGTGTCCTACTCCCAGGCACACAGACTCAAAGCAAAAGCATTCTTAGGATGGAGGACATGGGTGGAGAGATAAAGCCCTGCTCCAGAGTCACCCTCTGGGCTCCCACATGGGCTGCTCTGACCACAACTCCAGGTGAGGAGCCCTGACTTCACCCTGTGCTTCACTGTAGGCAAGGAGCTCCTACTCATCTTTGACTTCCTTTCCCATGGCTCAATTCTCAACCAGAAAATCCTTGGCAGGTTAGAGAACAGGATTGCTATTGCTCTTTTTCTTGTGCATGTCCTTGCCTTTTTTTTTTTTCCCTTAAAAACATAAAAAACCAAATAGCAGTTCTCAAAAAATATTCTAGAGGAGGTTGATTTTGTGAAATGCTGTTGCTGAACTGAAATTTGCAGGAAGTTTGTGGGCAGTTTGAACTCGGTCTTGTTCCTTCCCAGTGACTTCTCATATTGATGTTTCCTATAGTGACTCATTGTCCTCTGTATAAGCATCTCTGACTGACTGAAGCAAAAAGGCTCAATTAGGGAAGGGCTCCTCTATGGATCTCCTGAAATTATGGTAGTTTAAATTGCTGCCCAGCAACCCAGAGCTAAATTGCAGTACTTCAGCATCTCTGGCAATTGCTGTTTCTCAATTCATGTGCCAGAAAATGATGGGTCCAAACAAAGAGAGCTTCACTGATTGAAGGAGAGTGGGAGATGTGTAGGCAAGCCATGGAAAACCTTAGTACCAGATTCCACCCCTCTCAATTCAAGGATAGGGATGACTTTTGAACCCCAGCTATATCATACTCAGAGTCCTTTAGGGATTAATTTGGACAGGTTCCACTCTGGCCCCAAAGGGACAGGCAGTTTAATGGGGTTTGGCCACACTGGAATAGTGAGCAGCTACAGCTTTAGGACTAGTTTAGGAGCTCTGTCTGGAGCTCCTTCATCAGAGTGATCCTCCTAATGCAAACAAGCAGGCACAGCACCCCAAAGCTGTGTGTTGGTATCAGCTTACCAGTTAATACTGTGCCTGTCTATTCTCTGAGACCTCAATTTCATCTTCTGTAAACCACCCAGGCCTATAAATTCACTGTATGTGTCTCCTGCTGTTTGTGACCTGGGACTTTCCAGTGTCATGATGCTCCCCAGAGCAAGCTGTTTTGGGAAAGGTTTGGGAAAAGGCAAAAATAGCAAGTGAAGCAATAGAACTGCAGCTGCGTGAGGAGGAACCGAATAAGCTGAGGCTAAGATTTGACAAACTGATAACCAAAGCCTGAGAAAGGTCTGCAAGATTGTGAGGGGAAGGAAGGGATGGAGAGAAGCCAGTTATTTTCTGTTCCTTACAATGGAGTTAGGAGGCTTCAAATGGAAATTGTAGATGGTAGATTGCAAAGAAAATAAATCCTTTGAAACAGAACATCATTTGCCTGTTCATCTCACAGAATCACAGGCTAGCTATGACTGACAGGAACTCTCGTTTCATCCAAGTCCTCTGTCCAAGCAGGATCACACAGAGCAGGCTGCCTGTGTCCAGATGCCTTTTGAGGATCTCATAGGGTGGGGACTCAACCTGTTGCATTACTTGGTCAGCCTCACAGTAACAAAGTGTTTCC
>VWZP01001295.1:354985-369147 GCA_013396995.1 Dicaeum eximium | reverse complement strand
CCCGTCCCTGTCCCTGTCCCCGTCCCTGTCCCTGTTCTTGCCCGGCTCCCTGCCCGTCTCTCCGACCCTCTCTCTGCCCTTCTCCCTGTCCCGGCGCTATGTTCATCCCTGCTCCCTCAGTATCCCTGCCCGTTCCCCTGCCCCTCTCCCTGTCCTGACGCGATCTATCTTCGTCTCTGGTCCCTGATAGGAAAGATGCGTACTGATGTCTTTACAAACAATTCGATGGGTGAGGGTCTTCAGGAGAAATGGGTGCTCATGTCTTTGAAATGGGTCTTAATGTCTCTACTAACCTCAAGCCACAGGGGTTTGGTACAGAACCCAGACAGTTTGACTACAGTTTGAATTCCTGAATTTAGGGCAATAGACAAATGGGTTGCCTGCATCTTATTAGGAAAATCTGACTCCCTAAATAAAGCACCAATTAGTCTTTCTGGTATGAAATGGTTTGGTCTTTACTAAGGTCTGTATACCCCCTGCTATGTTGTACACTGCATAGCTGTGCTTGGCAGGCAGATAAGGCCCACAGCCTGGGCCCTCCACACCTCCCCGGGACGCTCACATCATCTGACCTCACAGATAAGCACCTCTGGGGGTAGAGAGACTGACTCCAGAACGAGGAAAGAAGGATGCCAAAAGCATAGAATTGCACCGGCTTTACAGAGCCACGGGGACAGCAGGGAATTGGAGGAGCCTTGCTGCACCCCAACACCTGAAGGGTGCGAGAGCCACATGTGGACCAGGTTTGGGGTGCCTCGATTTGGATGGGACAACCCCTGGTTGTGAATAAAGAATGTCTCTTGTCATGCTTATCTTGGTGTCCTGGTCTTGCTCCTCAGGCTGCATGGGCCAGGTGTGAAATGTTCATGACACCTGTCCCTGCCCACAGCTCTGTCCCTGCCTGTGACCCTGTCCTCAGTGCTGGTCCTCTCCCTGCCTCTCCTCCTAATATCTCTGCCCCTGCCTGTATTCCTGCCTTGTATTACCCAATACTGAGGGGACACCTATCCCCGCTCCTGCCCCCATCCCTGATCTGGCCATTTGCTGCTGCTGCCAATCACAGAATCACAGAATCACTGGGTTGGAAGAGACCTTCAGGATCATGGAGTCCAACCCAGCCCTAACACCTCAACTAAACCATGGCACCCAGTGCCACATCCAGGCTTTTTTAAAACACAACCAGAGATGGTGACTGCACCACCTCCCCGGGCAGACCATTCCAGTACTTTATCACCTTTTCTGTTAAACACTTTTTCCTAATATCCAATATCTCTACTTCTATCCTTGTCCCTGCTCCTGACTATATGCCTGTCCCTGCCCATCTCTCCTCTGTCCTGTCTGTACTCCTATTCCTGTCCCTGACCCCAAATGGACCCTCTTATTCATATCCCTGCCCCTGCTGCTGACCCTTCCCTGCCCCATCCTTGTCCCTGTCCCTGCCCCTCCCTCCCGCTCTCCCTCTCCCCAGTCTCTGCCTGTCTCCTGCCCATGTCCTGACTCCCTGTCCCTTTTTGCTCCCGCCCCTATTCCCTAACCTGTTCCTCTTCCCATTCGTGCCAGCCTCTGCTCCCAGGAGCACACCCCCCCTCTGCCTACAGCGCCCGCCCATCCTGGCCCTGCCTGACCCTGTGCCGAATTCCTACGTGTGAGTTTCTGTCATTTGGCTCTTCCCGGTTTATTCGGGCCGGGAGGGCAGTCGCGGGCTCCTTTGCACTTTCGTTTCCAGCTTGGCAGAACCAGAAAGTGAAATCGCGTCAAGAGCAGGAACTGAAACTCCCGATTTCCCAGCTTAAGGCAGCACGGACCGCAACATCCTACGCGTACCTGCTGCCTCCCGCTCCCGGGATCGAGGGGCGCTGGGGGTCCGGTGGTGCTGGCACCGGCTGCATCCCACTGCCGGGGAGGGCACCAGCCTCCCTGGTGATGCTGGCATCAGCCGTGTCCCACTGACGGTGTTGACACCAGGACCCTCGGTAAAACTGGCTATGTCTGCATCTCATTGCCTACAGCGATGCCAGCGCATCTGCTGACACTGGTGACAGCNGTCCCTGTCCCCGTTCCCGTCCCTGTCCCTGTCCCCGTCCCTGTCCCTGTTCTTGCCCGGCTCCCTGCCCGTCTCTCCGACCCTCTCTCTGCCCTTCTCCCTGTCCCGGCGCTATGTTCATCCCTGCTCCCTCAGTATCCCTGCCCGTTCCCCTGCCCCTCTCCCTGTCCTGACGCGATCTATCTTCGTCTCTGGTCCCTGATAGGAAAGATGCGTACTGATGTCTTTACAAACAATTCGATGGGTGAGGGTCTTCAGGAGAAATGGGTGCTCATGTCTTTGAAATGGGTCTTAATGTCTCTACTAACCTCAAGCCACAGGGGTTTGGTACAGAACCCAGACAGTTTGACTACAGTTTGAATTCCTGAATTTAGGGCAATAGACAAATGGGTTGCCTGCATCTTATTAGGAAAATCTGACTCCCTAAATAAAGCACCAATTAGTCTTTCTGGTATGAAATGGTTTGGTCTTTACTAAGGTCTGTATACCCCCTGCTATGTTGTACACTGCATAGCTGTGCTTGGCAGGCAGATAAGGCCCACAGCCTGGGCCCTCCACACCTCCCCGGGACGCTCACATCATCTGACCTCACAGATAAGCACCTCTGGGGGCAGAGAGACTGACTCCAGAACGAGGAAAGAAGGATGCCAAAAGCATAGAATTGCACCGGCTTTACAGAGCCACGGGGACAGCAGGGAATTGGAGGAGCCTTGCTGCACCCCAACACCTGAAGGGTGCGAGAGCCACATGTGGACCAGGTTTGGGGTGCCTCGATTTGGATGGGACAACCCCTGGTTGTGAATAAAGAATGTCTCTTGTCATGCTTATCTTGGTGTCCTGGTCTTGCTCCTCAGGCTGCATGGGCCAGGTGTGAAATGTTCATGACACCTGTCCCTGCCCACAGCTCTGCCCCTGCCTGTGACCCTGTCCTCAGTGCTGGTCCTCTCCCTGCCTCTCCTCCTAATATCTCTGCCCCTGCCTGTATTCCTGCCTTGTATTACCCAATACTGAGGGGACACCTATCCCCGCTCCTGCCCCCATCCCTGATCTGGCCATTTGCTGCTGCTGCCAATCACAGAATCACAGAATCACTGGGTTGGAAGAGACCTTCAGGATCATGGAGTCCAACCCAGCCCTAACACCTCAACTAAACCATGGCACCCAGTGCCACATCCAGGCTTTTTTAAAACACAACCAGAGATGGTGACTGCACCACCTCCCCGGGCAGACCATTCCAGTACTTTATCACCTTTTCTGTTAAACACTTTTTCCTAATATCCAATATCTCTACTTCTATCCTTGTCCCTGCTCCTGACTATATGCCTGTCCCTGCCCATCTCTCCTCTGTCCTGTCTGTACTCCTATTCCTGTCCCTGACCCCAAATGGACCCTCTTATTCATATCCCTGCCCCTGCTGCTGACCCTTCCCTGCCCCATCCTTGTCCCTGTCCCTGCCCCTCCCTCCCGCTCTCCCTCTCCCCAGTCTCTGCCTGTCTCCTGCCCATGTCCTGACTCCCTGTCCCTTTTTGCTCCCGCCCCTATTCCCTAACCTGTTCCTCTTCCCATTCGTGCCAGCCTCTGCTCCCAGGAGCACACCCCCCCTCTGCCTACAGCGCCCGCCCATCCTGGCCCTGCCTGACCCTGTGCCGAATTCCTACGTGTGAGTTTCTGTCATTTGGCTCTTCCCGGTTTATTCGGGCCGGGAGGGCAGTCGCGGGCTCCTTTGCACTTTCGTTTCCAGCTTGGCAGAACCAGAAAGTGAAATCGCGTCAAGAGCAGGAACTGAAACTCCCGATTTCCCAGCTTAAGGCAGCACGGACCGCAACATCCTACGCGTACCTGCTGCCTCCCGCTCCCGGGATCGAGGGGCGCTGGGGGTCCGGTGGTGCTGGCACCGGCTGCATCCCACTGCCGGGGAGGGCACCAGCCTCCCTGGTGATGCTGGCATCAGCCGTGTCCCACTGACGGTGTTGACACCAGGACCCTCGGTAAAACTGGCTATGTCTGCATCTCATTGCCTACAGCGATGCCAGCGCATCTGCTGACACTGGTGACAGCCTCATTCCAATGCCCGTGGTGACACCAAGGTAGCTGGTGGCACTGCCTACATTCCATGGCCACTGCTGACACCGTGGCACAGCATGAGCCAAGTCCCAGCACTGGCTGTGCCCCAGACGGACACTTGAGCCCCCAGCATGGGACTGGTGCCCGCGGTGGGGCTCTGGGCACCCGGGGGAGACTCTGTGTCACCGGGGCTACGAGGTCCCACAGCACCCCAGGGCCAGCCTGCAGGCAGCTGCCTCTGCCACCGCCACTCGAGCTGGGTGTCAGGGTGACGCTCAGCCACTTCTGTCCCCTCCCAGCCCCCGCACTGGTGGCACCCGGGGGATCCTGTGGGAACGACCTGGAGCCACCTTAAGCTCCTAGCGGTGACGCATCGGGGCGGTGTCCCGGGAAGATTTAAAATCTGCTGCAGACAGACGCGGGCTGTGGTGGGTTGCGTGCTGCAGATCGGAGCAGACGGAGGAGACAGCAAGTCAGAAGAGGGCAAAGGGAACGACACACCTGTCAGCATGGAGGTGGACCAGGTGGCATCCACGAACGGACTGGAAACAGTAACCACCAAGAACCTGGATGGCTGGATCGCGGACACCCTGCAGCCCAGCACAGCTTTCTCTACTCAGGTGAAGGAGACAGTGTGGAAGATCTGTGAATTCCTGAAGAGGAACTGTTTTGGGGATGAAATCCAGGTTCAAAAGACCGTCAAGGTGAGTGCTGCCCTGCCTGGGGGCCAGCTGACACCCCTGCTGCCCCCCTTCCCACTGTCCCACGCTCCAGCTCCTGCCCTGCCTCAGTTTCCCTTGGCAGCTCCAGGAGTGGTGGCAGCCGATCCTGGTGCTGGCAGTGCTGCTGAGCAGGCAGGGTCTCTCTCTGCAGGGTGGATCAGCAGGAAAAGGCACAGCTCTGAAGAACAACTCTGATGCTGATGTGGTGCTCTTCCTCAGCTGCTTCCTCAGCTACCAGGAGCAGAAGAACGACAGAAAGCGTATCCTGGATTGGATCAAGATGAGGCTGAAGGCATGTAGGGAGATCTTGGAGTTCGATGTGTACATTGGTGAGCCCAAGTACAAGGGTCCTGACAGCACGCCGCGCTCCCTCAGCATTACTCTGTTCTCGAAGGACACTAGAGAGTCCATTGATGTGGACATCCTGCCTGCCTATGATGCTTTGGGTAAGGGCTGCACTGGCACAGGGACAGGCAATGGTGTCAGTGTGGGACTGGCTCTCACTCTCCTTCTCACCCCACAGGGCAGGTGACCCAGGATGCCCCACCAAATGCAGAAGTATACGTGAGGCTCTTGCACGCCTGCATCCACCCTGGGGAGTTTTCTCCCTGCTTCACGGAGCTGCAGAAGAAGTTTGTGAAGCGTTACCCTGCCAAGCTGAAGAACCTCCTGCGCCTGGTCAAGTACTGGTACAAGGAGGTGAGGGGCTGCCCAGCTTTCCCACTTCCCAACAGGCACCCATCCCAGCCAGCTCTCACCTGCATCTGTGTCTTCTCCCCAGATGCTGGATCCACAGTACCCCGATGCACACCTGCCCCCTAAGTATGCCCTGGAGCTGCTGACCATCTATGCCTGGGAGGAGGCCTCAAGCCCCTGCAAATTTGACATGGCTGAAGGCTTCCGCACAGTGCTGGAACTGCTGTGCCAGCACCGGGAGATCTGCATCTACTGGGAGAAGTACTACTCGCTCCAGCACCAAGAGATTGGTGACCATGTCAAGGGCTTGCTGCGCAGTCCCCGGTGAGGACCATGCCCAGTAGGATTGTGCCTGCTGGCCCCATGGTACTGCCCAGGGCTGACAGCAATGTCCCCTCTCTGTGTTTGCAGCCCTGTCATTCTGGACCCTGCTGACCCCACAGGGATCCTGGGCCAAGGCAAGGACTGGGACTTGATGGCATGGGCAGCTGCCAGCTACTGCCACTCACTGCCCTGCCTTAAAAATGTCCAGCCCTGGAATGTGCAGGTAAGGCTGCCTGAGCCTGTGAGCATCACGGTTCCCCAGCCCTGACCCTGCTGTCTTTGCCCACCTGCTCTCCTGTCCCTGCAGCCAGCCCGGCTTGTGACCATTGAGGTGGTGCAGCTGTCAGGCACCAGACTGACGCAGCGTGTCAGCCCCTACACCACCATCGGGCAGCTGAAGGAGATGATCCAGCAGAATTGGGGCATCCCACCGTACAGACAGCGCCTGGCACAGCAGGAGTCAGGCAGGAGCCAGGCAGAAGCAACCTCGAAACCGTTCCTACAGGACTGCGATACCCTGGCCCTGCATGGCATCTTCTACAACACCACACTGGTGCTGCTGCAGACTGAGCCCCAGAAGATGCAGGTCTTGGTCAAGGATGACAAGAATCGGACGACTGCCTACACGGTGCTGCTCACCGACACTGTCCGACAGCTGAAGGAGCAGATCCAGGCCCGGCAAGGTCCTCCTGCCAGTGAGCAGCGCCTGACCTACCAGTCGGTGGAGCTGGAGGACCGGCACACGCTGGCGCACTACAAGATCCAGCCCATGGGCACCATCTACATGCTCCTGCGGCTCCGGGGGGGTGCGGACCCCCAGCCCTGCTAGTGCCCTGCCTGCTTGCCCTCCCGAGCATTGCCCTCAGCACCAGCCCATGCCCCTGCCTACCCTCCTGTCATGCTGGAAATAAATACTTAAATAGTAATAAATGCTTAATAGAAATAAGTATTAATAGAAATAAATACTTAGTAGATCCTTGTGCTGCTTGCTCTGTTTCAGACAGTGACAGGTGTCACATGGGGTAGTCAAAGGGGTTGGGGCCACCAACCCTTTTGGATGAGGGGGGACCTCAATGCCACAAGCTGCTGGGATGGCACAGGGACACAGAGGTGCAGTAAAGCAGTGCTCCCTGCGCCCAGGGTGCTTGCTGGGGGTCAGGGGATCTGCTGCCAGCTGGACTCAGGAGAAAAGAGCAGCTCCTTTCCCTGCCTGCTCCTGCCTGCACCACTGCCTGCCTGTGCTCATGCCGGGGGCTCAAGTGCCCAGGCTGGGGTGCAGCCAGTGCTGGGACACGGTTTGTGCTGGTAGCATGGTGTCACCACAGGCCGTGGGATGTGGCCAGTGCCACCAGGGGTCCTGATGCCAGCGCAGACAGCAGGAGGCAGCAGACTCCGAGGTCACCTTCGGTCACTACCTTAATTGCTACCTCTTGGCACTGAGGAAGTTTGGTTTTCACCTTCCAGAAATCAAACTGAAGCTGAAAGCACGGGGAGCTGGAAGTCTGGGGGAAACCCATCAACCTTGGCAATGTACCTGCAGGCTTTGCCTCTCCTCTCTTGTCAGCCCTCCAGTGTTGCCACCCCTCTAGGCTTGGGTGCCAGAGTGGCTCCATGCTGTGGGGCACAGGACTGTCCCCGAGCGCTTCCTGGGGCTCTGGGTCAGACGCGAGACCCTGGGCAGCTGAATCTGCTTTATTGTGCTCAATTAGTACAAGGTCCCCTGTGCCACTGCTCTGCACCCAGGGCGGTGGGTGCCACCCTTGTGCCCCCCAACATCTCCCCTTTGTGCCCCCCTCCTCCTGCTGGGCCCCTGTGTCCCATCAGTGCCTGTCCTGCCCCTCCGTGCTTCCACTCCAGCCTGTAGCCCTTTTGGGACCCGAGCGTGCCACTCCTGTGCCGTCCTCCCGCAGTGCCGTGCTGGGGGGGCACCGCCTGGCCCCGCAGGTTTACATTCATAGTAAGAGTCGTTAATAAATATTTCGGTGACTCTGCGATGCCGGCAGCCGGCCGGGTCCCCACCGCTGTTGGAGCCGGTGGCAAGGGCGGTCGGCAGCCCCTCGGGGGGCCGCTCATCCCGGCTGCCCTCCTGCGGCCCCGGCGCTGCAGCCCCCACCACTGCCCCCGCAGCGCTGCCGGCAGGGCGGCCGAGGCCGTGCCCCACCTGCGGCCCCGCTCCCGGGCAGAGCCCGGGGCCGACCCCCGGCTCACCAGGGGGATGCGCTGCGGGGACCCCGCTCGGCCCGCGGCCCCTCGTGGGTGCGCCGGCGGCGGGCTCTGCGCGGCTCCTCACCCTGCCCGCGCCCGGGGGCACCGGCGGCACTGCGGGCCGGCGGCGGGGGTCGTCCCCGGCTCCAGAGCCTCTGGCAGACCTTGTCCGTGGCTCCCAGCGGTGGGCGCTCCACCAGCTGGAGGAAGTCCCGGTACCAGACCTTGCGGCCGGGGATCCCGGCGGCGAGCTGAGGGTCTCCTGCAGATGCCACTCCCGTGGCCTGCCAGGCGCCGATCACCTCCAGGGAGAGCCGCAGCAGGGGCTGGGTGAAGCCGTGCTCGGTGGCGTGGCAGAGGTAGAGGCCGGCGTCGGCGCGCTGCACGCTGCGCAGCAGGACACCCCGCTCCGTCCGCACCACCCGCTCGTCCATCTGCACCTGCAGCACCCGGGCGGATGGGCGGTCAGCTCGGCGTGGCACGGCACCGTCCCACCGGCCGTACCTGGCCAGGGAGAGCCTACCTCTTGCTGGGGATCATTCAGGGTGCGCTGGTATGTCCAGAGGATGCGGGCTTGCAGAGATTTGGGGATGCACTCCAGAAAAACGGTGCTTCCCTCTACCCCATAGAGTTGCTTCTGGGGCACAGTGTCCTGCCTGGGATCTGCAGGGACACAGCCTGGCTGTCAGCCCCCCACAATGGCAGGGTTGGCGCCCAGACCGTGGCTGGGTCCCAGCTCACCTTCAGAGCAAAGCACGTTGGGGTCACCGTTGCGGACGTCCTGCCGGCGGAAACGCCTGTGGGGAGGTGACGGAGGAGCAGGGGCTGCAGCAGTGTGACCTGGTGACCTGTGTGCTCGTCACCACGGCCTCGGGGCAGGCTGGGGCAGGCTGGCTACCGCAGCACTGCATCCTGGCATGTCACCTACCTCTTGGTGTTGGGCACGTAGCGGGTGCAGGTGTTGCCATCCCAGGCGCAATACGGGTCCCGGGCCAGGCAGCACTCAGCACAGGCTTTGCCATAGGCACCGCAGCGGTGCAGGGGCAGCTGAGCCAGCGCTGTGGCCGAGCCAGCGTAGAGCTGATGCTGGGGGAAGAGCAGAGCTGAGCACCCCCATGCTGTGGCAGAGCCATAGTGGACATGGGAATGCCCAGGGGTTCCCCCTTACCCGCTTGGAGGAGAGCTGCAGGCTGATGATGGGGGAGGCATCCTGTGGGCAGAGCATGGGCACGGGTTAGGGGTGCATGGGGTGACCTAGGAATGCGGCATCCTGGCTCCCACATCTGGCAGCTGGAGTGCTGTGGCATAACCCAGAGCACGGACAGCACATGGGGATGCTGCAGGGAAGTCTGACTGGTGGGATGTGGAACCCTGACCCTCACCTGGAAGACCTGCAGCTCCTCCAGCAGCAGCGGCTCCATGTGGTGCCAGCTCTCCTTGGGCACTGAGACCACCTTCAGCACTGTGCCCACATCTGCAGGCAGGGAGGGGTGAGACCACAGGTCCCAGCCCCAGCATGTCCCTGCTCTCCCTCACTGCCCCATCCCTAGGGTCACTACATGCCTGTGCCGATGAAGAGGACATCGTAGTGGCCATCAGCAGCGGTGACACGGTCCACAGCTATGCGGGTGAAAGTGTAGGGCACGGCGGCTTGCAGGAAGAGGGGGCGCTGGCCATGGGGCAAGATGGGGTTATACATCAGTGGGTGGTGACGGGCAAACTGGATCACCTCATCTGGGAAGTCCTTGGTGGAGCCAAAGGTGCCAAAGGTTTTGCTGGGGCACTGCAGAGAGACAGCATTGGCTAAACAGGGTCTCACACCTCACTGTCCCCAGCCCACGTAGTGGCATCCCACTGGTGGCATCAGCTGGGACACCCCTACACCACATACCATGCCTGGCCGGGGGTATGGCACGCGTCCCTGGTATGACACCCACTGGTAGTTGGGACCTTCCTTGTGTGCGAAGGGGCCCAGGAAAGCCCGGCGGATGTCAGCCATGGTGTAGACACACACAGCTGAGCCTTGGAAAACAGAGCTGGTGGGAGAGAGAGGGGAAAGGTGTGAGCAGGCAAGGGGGCACCACTGGGTATGTGCAGGGTACTGAGGAGGGGGCTTGACCTGGAGGTGGAGAAGATGGCATAGACCAGAGGGTTGCGCTTGTCTCTTGTCTGCAACAGGAAAACATCCCCTGCAAGCAGGGAAGGCATCAGTGCTGCCAGTGTTGCCCACAGCTACACTGGTGGGGTCGCATCCCTGTTTACTCACGGAGCTCATCAAAGTGGGTGTCTGCCCCGTCAGGTCCTGGCACAGCGCAGACGAGCCGAGCCTTCAGGAACGTCGTCCACTTGTTCACCAGGCTGCGCTGCCCGCCCATGTCGTTCTGCCAGCGAAAGGAGGACACCGGTGTCAGCAGCAGCAGGTGGCACCCCTGGGCACCCTGGCCCCCAGCCTGTGGATGTTCTCACCCGGCAGATTTGGCCGATGCGGGCGAAACTGGTCTTGCCCAGCCCCTGGTGCCGTTCAACCGCCGTCTCACGGAAGAAGAAGTAGATCTTGTCGTCGTCGGGGTCCTCACTCTCTGGCACCCAAAAAACGGCCACGAACTTGGGCTCTGGGGACAGAGGGGTGGTGCTTCCAATGTCTCTACTAGCTCTGCTCCCCAGGGACCCTGGAGCACCTGTTGGGGTCCCAGGGGAGGGTGCAGAACCAACCCTGCCCAGCTACAGAGCAGAGGCAGAGTGAGGATGGGACTCGACCAGACATTGGGGGTCGGGAGGAGACACAGGAACCCCTGAAATCACTCTCTGGGGGCAGTGAAGGGCAGTGTGCATCTGAGCCTGAAGGAGTCATTGCCCTGATGCCACAGGGCACAGCAGCACTGCTGTGCCAGTGTGCCAGTGGCCCCCCCACCCCCCTGTCCCCAGCACTGACCATTCAGCCAGCGAGAGTCGTGCTGCTCCGTGCGGATGGAGGGACGGCGGCCCAGGCTGCGGAAGATGGTAAAGTCACGGCCCATCAGATCGGTGGCCACCCCAGAGTAGAGCTCCTCACCTGGCAGGCACCGAGGGAAGTGTTACAGGGGACCCCCTGACGCCCCTGTGCCACGCTGCACCCAGCACCAGGCTCAGAATGCCCTTACCCACAAGGACGGAGGCGGCTGTATGCCGGGGGTCATACGGGCTCTTCCCCTTGCCATCCTCAGTGTGCTGGGTGTCCAGCTTGAAAACCGGCTCCTGGAAAGGGGTAAGGATGGCAGGTGGGCAGGTGGCAACAGCTGGAGGCTGTGGTGGTGCCAGGGGAGGCTCACTTCTGCATGCTGGCCAGCCTCGATGAAGGCACAGACTGGGTGGAAGGCACCAGTGCCACAGGTGTACAGGTGGGTCCGGTTGTAGGGGTGCAGGATCTTCACAAAATTCATGCACTCAGCCTGGGCATGGAGGAAAGGAAAGGTGAAGTAATGCTGGGGCAGATCTCTGGCACAGTCCTGGCATCCCACAACGTTCCCCATCACTCACAGTGATGTCCTTGCCGGCCCAGTTGCACTCTTCCCTCCACTCTACGGGAGCCGGCCAGTAGATCTGCGGGTGGAAAAGGGGATGCTCACCGCACCTGGAGCACCCGGCACTGCCCTGCCAGCATGTCCCCCCCGCCCCGTTACCTTCCTGTCCCGCTGGCTGATGTCATCCAGGGCCAAAGAGAGGAGGTGGTTCTGGGCGCCCACGAAGAGACGGCCTCGCTCCTCGTCCAACAGCAGGGCCTCGTAGCAGCAGGAGTGCTCCAGCGAGAAGAGGCGCAGCCCATGGCGAGCCCGCAGCTCTGCCGGCGCCCACCGGCACTGCTCAGCCCGGCCCCGCCACCGCCTGTTCATCTCCGCTGCCCCGGACACGCTCCGAGGCAGCCTGGGTCAGGCCACGGCCCCCTGCCATGCCATCCCCTCCCCCAAACCTGTCCCACTGGCTTGACTAGGTTCACCAAGCCCTTGCCTGCCCAGCATTCATCCCCTTGCCAGCCCCACACCCATCCCTGTGTCCCCCGAGACTCATCCCCAGAGCACTCAGCAATGATCCCCACGCTCCTCGGCACCCATCTCTGCACCGCACACCCGGCAGCCGGGGAGAAGGGGCCATTCCCTGCCCCGCGGAGCTAATCCCACCATGGCGGGAACAAACAGCCTTTTGTCAGGCTGGGAGGAGAGCTCTTGCTGAGACCCGCCGCTGGACAAAGCCCCCTGTGCCGTGCTGGAGCCCATGGAGTGGCCAGTCGGGACACGACACCAGCTCTCCGGGTGGCAAAACATTCCCAACAGGTACGGCACAGAGGGAGTGCCACCATGATGCACACAGGGACAGGGGCACCTGAGCCTGCACATGCCGGGGGCTGGGAATCCCATGGCCCCAAAGATAGGCAGGTGGCCCTGGAGGGACCGGCACCAGGTGAGGAACACGGCAGGCAGTGCCAGCACCTGAGAGCCCGCGGGGAGGGCGGCAGCAGTGCTGGGGGCGTGCCAGTGCTGGGGTTCTGCACCAGTCCCACCGTGTGCCCCCCAGGATGCTCCCATCCCTCGGGGTGATGCTGGCTGCTGCTGACACGTAACCAGTGCCCCCAGAGCTGACCCCACGCCCCCCGCCCTGCCCGTGTCCCATGCTCACCGGGGAAGGACAGCTTGAGGCGGGGGGTGGCAGCGGCTGGGGGGCGGCCGGCGGCGAGGCCGCGCAGCAGGAGCAGGAGCAGGAGCAGCGTGCGGCTCATGGCCGGGGTCTGGCTGGTGGCGCCGCGGCTGGGGCAGAGAAACAAGACCTCAGCTCGGGTTACAGCCGCCCCCTCCCCACAGCCCCCAGATCGCGATCCCTCCCCGAGGCTGCTGACGGTGTCTGGAGAGCCCTGAGCATCAGCATAGGGCAACTCCAGGCATGGCATGAGGGGATTCCCCACTTGGCTCGACCCGGTAGGAGGGGATGTGAGCCAGCCACATCCCTCTCTATTTTTAAGCCCCTATTAATCCAACCCCAAACAAAATGGGCTTCGGAAGCACCCTCCTGTTCCTGCCCCTGGGGAAACAGAGGCAGCCCGGCCAAGCAGCATCCAGCCCTGCCCATGCCTGTCTGAGCCCATCAGCAGCAGTGTGTCGGGCTCTGCCCATTCCTGCCTGCAAGCACAGAGCTGCCCTATAGGAATGGGGACAAGGACAGAGCAAGCACCGAAGGGTGATGGCCAGATAGGGCATCATGGGCAGTCAGTAGACTCCTGAACACTGGGCAAGCTGTCCATTATGGCAGTCATGGTGTCCCGTGCCTCAGTTTCCACTACTGCTACAGCCCCACAGTTAGGCCCTCTGGCCTTTCTTGTACCACCATGCAAATGGAAGCAGGATTTGGGGGCTCTGGCTAAGTGGGTGCCAGAATACCCAGAGGAGCCCATGCCGGTGTGTCTGCCACTCTGATGGGTGCCCACCACGAGGTAGGGAAGTCCTCTGGCTCTGGCAGCAGCAGGCTCTCCCCTGGGGAGTGGGAGGTGATGGTTATCAGGGCATTGTGCAGAACACAAATCTCACCTTGCCCCCCCGGCCATGCTGCTGTGCCTTATGCAAAGCACAAACTGAGCCATGCCAATCATCAACCCCTGTGGGTTTCACCCGCGGCACAGCCACTGGGGCCTCACCAGGACACCAGTGACAACCAAAGCCCCACCACAGCCCCGGGGCTCGGTGCAATCACGGCAGGCTCTGCTGCACTGCCTGATCTGGGAACTGGAGGGTCACATACACACGGCATGGATGGGCTTCTGCGGGCCGGGCAGCCCCCTCCCTCCAGGCTGGCCGGAGGAGGCGAGCCGGGGGCAGGCAGCGGGCAGCGGGCAGGGCCTGGCCGGGCACAGCGCCGGGTACGGCTGCCCGGTGTCCCGGCACGAAGGCGCTCGGCGCTAATGGCATTTACAGAGGCGCCGGGATGAGGCGCGGGACCCGCCGGGCTCTGGCAGCCCCGACGGCTGCCGCCAGCCGGGGCCGTGCCGGGGCACGGGGCCCTCCCGCCTGCCTTCACTTGCCGAGCGGCCGGGGCAGACCCCGGGGCGCGGACCCGCGTGGCTCTGACTCGGCTGGCACGGGGGG
>VWZP01001295.1:326738-348314 GCA_013396995.1 Dicaeum eximium | reverse complement strand
GGGCAGGGTTTGGGCAGGGTTTGGGCAGGGTTTAGGCAGGGTTTGGGCAGGGTTTGGGCAGTGTGAGGGGCAGGGTTTGGGCAGGGTTTGGGCAGGGGCGGGAGCGGGCGGGGCCCGGCTGTACCGCCGGCCGCCGCCAGAGGGCGGTGTGGCCCCGGTGCCGGCCGTGCCGCTCCGCCCCGCGCTCGCCGCCGCTGCCCTCAGCGCTCGCCGGGGCTCCCGGGCCGGGCCATCGCCAGCCCGCAGAGTCACGGGATGGCCGTGTCCCGCGTGGGTGGTGTGCGATCACTGACGCCGCGCCCGTCCCTCCAGCCGGTGGGAACCGGGAGCGGCTGGCCGGCGGCGGGGGGATGGCGGGGGCCGGTGCTGCCGTAGCTCCGCGCTGACCTTGCCGGCGGCAGAGCGGGAGCGGGCAGCGCTCTAGGCAGAACCGGCAGAGCTGGAGCAGCCGCCCGTGGCCTGGCACCCACGGTCTGACCTTCTCAGGGACAGCTGTAGTGCCGGGGGGGCACCTGGGGGCCTGTATCCCCATCCCCACCCTGGTGTGGTGTCACCATTGTGTCGCCGTTGTGTGGCCGCTCCTGCTGATGGCATTCGCCATCCCAGCCCTCATCTGTGCTTCCTGCCACCCACCGAGCCCAGGGCTGATGGAGCGTGGGTCCCGCTGCTCACAGGCAGCGTGGGGTCCCAGGAGTGCCACGGAGCAGGTGGTGGGACTTTGGGTGGTGTGGGATGTGCCGAGTGGGAATGGGACTGGAGCTGGCCTCTCGTATCCCCCTGGCATCTGGTGGGACTGGGGTGGCTCTTCAGCAGGGGAGCCCTGGGAACGGTGCCAGGGAGATTTCTGTGAAGCACCGTGCTCTACTGGTGGGAAAAGTTTTCAGGGAATTGGGCTGTGGGGGAAACATGTGAGGTGGCTAGGCAAGGCCATAGCAAGTGTCCTGGACTTGTGCTGGCCTCCTGCCACCAACCAGCTGCTCCTAGCCAGCCTGCAGCCGCAGGGACTGGCCCAGCCCCATGGCAAACAGGGCTGAATTGGGCGAGCTGACCCTTGGACTGGGCAAGAAGGGACAACCCCACACCCAGGGCCAGCGGTCTCAGTGCCACCCTGGCTGTGCCTCACTTGTCCCGTTGCGGGCAGCCCCTCTGACAGCGTGGTCGGTGCTTATCCTGGTTTCTGTTTCTCCTCCTGGCTCAGCCCCTGCAGCCCCTGGACTCGCTCCTGGCTGTGGGGCAGGTGGGTCAGCACCATTCGCTCCCTGGCAGCAGCAGTGCTGCCAGCTCTGCTGGGTGGCAGAGGGCCCGGGGACAGGAGCACCGGGCTGTGCTGGGGCGGGCTGCACGCCGGCAGTGGCAGGAGCCGGCTGGGGCTGTTTTCCTCTCTGTTTGCTCGGCCCTGGGGACGGCCAGCGATGCGGATCAAGGCCGGCGTCCTTCGGGCAGCCAATTGTTGTCCAGCTCAGAGGGGAGGGAGAGGGGCAGCTGCCCCCGGGCTTTCCCAACCCTGGAGAGGGGCACCATGCCGGCACTGCCCAGCCTGAACAGCACCGGGTTTAGTCCACCCAAACACAAAGCTGGGTGGTGCCAGCGGGGACCCAGGGGTGCTCCCAGAGCCAGCACCCAGCGCTCCCCAGCTGCCCCTGCCCGGGGCAGGCACCCCCACCCCACACTCGGGGACCCAGGGGTGCTCCCAGAGCCAGCACCCAGCGCTCCCCAGCTGCCCCTGCCCGGGGCAGGCACCCCCACCCCACACTCGGGGACCCAGGGGTGCTCCCAGAGCCAGCACCCAGCGCTCCCCAGCTGCCCCTGCCCGGGGCAGGCACCCCCACCCCACACTGCGGCAGCCCAGGAGCCCCAGTGCTGCAGGACGTGGCAGCGAGTGCCAGCACGTCCTTCTGTGCTTCTCTCACTGGATCTCCTGATGGGCCATGAAAGGGCCTTTATCTCCTCTCCTCCTCGTGGCTGGATCCTGGATCACACCCGACAGGAGCCTGTGGTGGACTGTCTAGCCCTGGGACTCACCGTCACCCCAGCCAGTGGAGGGGTTCAGGACGCCCCTACGGGTGGCTCTGTAGGGAGCTGGAGCAGATTGCCCTTTCACTGGGACTGCAGGGACCATATCTGCTCCTTGGTCACCTCTGGACTGACCACAGCGCCCTGGGGAGAGGAGGGACATGGCTGTGGCCACGTCTCCATTTCTGTCCCAGTTATAAATAACTCTAAACAAGGATGCTATAGTTGTCTGGGCTGAAAGGTCCTCCCCTGCTTCCCGGTCCCCAGCTCCCCAGCCATCTGCCACCCTGGTGCCCAGGCCCTGGGCACTAGGCCTGGCATCCCCTGGGGTCTCCCAGCCGGCTCCACGCTCCCTGACAGCTTGCAGGAAGCTTGGAGATGAACAGGAGAGCCCCTCCCCAGGGACTGGAGACCCCCAGCACTGCCCCACGTTTCCCTCCACTGCCCCATGCTGCACTGCTGGCACTGCCTTGCGCCTCCTCAGAGGTTCTGGCAGCTGCCTGAGCTCCCTCCCTGTCCTCAGGACGCTTGGGTGGCTGCAGTGTGGAATGCTGAGCTCCCTGCAGTGTGGAGGACCCTGAGGCTGATGGAAGGCAGCTCCCAGCCCGGAGAGACTCAGACCCTGTGCACATGGGAGTGCTCCCCTGTGAGAGGGGTGCCTCTGCACAGTGGAGCCACATCACCATCCTGAAGGATAATTGCCAGATCATCCCTCCAGCAGCCCATGGCACCCAACATCTCTTTGCCCATCCAAGAGAAAACACTGCTGGGCCCATGTCTGAAACAGCACCAGGTGTTTCCAGTGGGATGTGGGGAGCAACAGAGCCCAGCAACTGGGGACACTGGGGAAACAAGCCAAGACTCAGGGGAGCTGGGCACTGGGTGCTGGATGTTTCGGGAGCACCATGGCTACTTGTTTGGCTTGAAAGGCATTTGAGTTGCATTTAAGGGCATTAAAGTCCTCGCTAAGTCCTTGCTTAATTACCTTAACAACCTTTAAGCCTTTGCTGCAGGATGGTCAGCCCACAGAAGCAAAGCCCCTGGCCCTGGTGGGGCTGTGGGTGCTGCCAGTGGGGATGGTGGGGACATGGCTGTCCTGTGTGGGTGGCAGAGGTGACAAGGCTGCCAGCAGGTGCCAGCGCCTCTGGAGGGAACTGAAGGGACAGTCTCCCTGTGGCAACAGGAACAGTTTATTCCCACCCCTTATGGCTCAGGGCATCCTCCTGTTCCTCCAGTGCTCCAAAGCAGCCATGGTGCTTGATGGGTCGGAGCTGGGGGCGCCTGTGTAGGTCCCTCCAAACCCCTCAGTGGTGCAGGGAGAAGCATTGGGGTTACCTCGGGGCTCATCCCCTCCGGTCCTTGGTTCCCAGATTGTGGCTTGGCAGGGAGGTGATTGAGCACAGAGATAAACCACCCTTCGGGTCTGCTGAGCACTGCTTTGCTTCTGGCTTCTGTAAAGTTAATTGGTTTCGAGGTTCCAGGAACAAACGAAGGAGAAAAACCCACTCTCCGATGTGCGGGATCATTGAATGCTCTCTGGTGAGTTATAATTGCAAATCATGTTTTGAAATCACATTAACCAATTAGCTGGTGTTGTTGTTGTGCTCTGCCACATGACAGCCTGTGCCGCGAGGGAGGCGGCGGTCAAGGGCGAGGGAGGGGGCCACCAGCTGCTCCCCGCCACCTCTGTGTCCAGGCACAAGCTACCAGCAGCAGGGAGGGCTGGCGGGAGGAAGGCTCCAGCCCTGGACATGGCCTCGGGCAAGTGTCACTCTGGAGCCCACCCAGCCCCTGCTGCCGGCCACAGGCATCCCTCTCCTCTTACAATCAGCATTCCTTTTGTGCCTCACTCATGGTTATGGGGTCAAGAAGGCAGTGGGGATCGTGGAGCCCCTGTGTGTGCTGGGGCTGTGTCTGTGGGATGCCCAGTGATGGGGAGCAGAGGCACCCACTGGAATGTTCCCGGAAAGGGCAATCTCCGGGAGACTTCTTGCTCGAGAGGTCACGGTGGTGGCGGGAGGGAACACTGCTTGGGCTGCAAATCTCACCAGTATCTCTGCCCTATCTTCCTGCCATCTGGGCTCTGGGAACAGCGGGCAGTGGCAGGCAGCAGCAGGCAGCGGGCTCAGGGGCCGGGGGAGGAAGCCAAGTGTGACAAGGAGAACATGTCCTGGCCATACACAGCACCCACTGCTTTGTGCCTGGGTCCTGGGCTGGCCTTGTCCGTGCTGCGACATTTCAGGCCCAGGGTGTTATGGGTTTGCTTTAATTTTTGATCTTGAAGCACGGCTGAAGGACAAGAAATAGGACAGCTTTTGGCTGGGGGAAATGGTGAGAAAGCAAACCCACGGGGGTGTGTTGAGGGCAAGGGCTCTGGCACAGCACTCGGCTCCCTGCCATTGGGGAGGCAGGATGCTGCTGGAGAGATGAGCCGTGCTGTGCTGTGCTCCCCTGAAGGCTCCCCACATACGGGAATCCGGCGTCAAACTTTCCAGCCAGCTGGAGAAAACCGCACGACTGCAATTTTGCAATCCACTGGAGCCCTGACACCACCAGAGCCATTGGTGAGACTGGCCAGAGCTGCACTGGGGAAGCACTATTGACCTGGGGGCTCAGGGGTCAAGAGCAGGGTCTTGGCCCACCCCTCTCATGGCTCCCCTCTATGCTGCCAGCCCTGCACAAGCCTGCAGCTGCTGTGTGCCCACTGCTGGGACAGGCTTTGGGAGGTTTTGGGGACATCTTCACTCTCTTTTCCTCCTCTCCTCACTGCTTTGATTTTCCATAAAGCTTCATCTTGACACGGTGGAGCCCATGTCCTCTGCCCACCTGGAAAGTGAAAACACCAGAGAGGGGTGTAACATGCTGGACAAGAGAGTGCACAGTAAAAAGCAGACATGGCTGCACTTGTGCCAATAGCAGGGAAGGGCATTTGGAGGCTGGGAAGGAGCAGACAGCCTCCAAATCACTTCCCACAGGTCCTCCAGCATGCTACCCCATGGCAGCCACTGCACCCTGTGCCACGGGGCCACACTGCCTGTCCCCATGCCCAGCACCTGCGCTGTGTTTGCTCACAGGGCGGAAGCTCTTGGCTGCCTTTTACAGCCCTGGTGAGACGCGTGGCTGCCCATCCCCGACATTTCTCCACAGGTGCCACGTGGCTGCCCCCGCCTGCACCAGAGCAGGGAAAGGGTTAAGCTGATGGCTTGAGGCCAGCCATGCCCATCCTCTGGGTGCCTCTGGCTCCCCCGTCACACTGCCAAACCTGGCTGCCTCCAGTCCCCCGGCGTGCCAGCCAGCGCTGGTTCAGCACTTACGCATGCTGCTGTTATTAGAAATTAGTTAATGGATGTATGTTCTCCAGCCAAAGGAGAGCGGCACTGCCGCGTAACAGGAGCCGCGGGATTGCCGGGAGCGGGAGGGCAGAGCTGCCACTGAATATTTAACATCCCTCGATGTCCAGGCGAGAGGGTGCCTCTTCTCCCGATGGCGACGCTCTCGGCTGGCAAAGCCGTTTCCATCCCAGGCTGCCCGAGGCTCCGCGAGGGTTTATGAAAGACATGCATAACACAAAGAAAACCTTCCAGCAGCCTGCAGATGCCCGGTGGGGTGTCAATTCCTGGCGGGATAGGGACGCCCAACACCGTGATCGTGCCTAGGGGGGCACAGACACTCGGTGCGGTCGCTATGTGCGGCGCGCTGGGGACGCTTGGTGACGTGCCTGCTCCAGATAGGGCAGCGCTGAGGGGGGAAGATGCCTGCGGGGGGGTGATTCACTTTCGGGAGGTGATGCCCGGTGAGGCACCCGTGCCCGGCGGTGCCCGAGGGGCGGTGGTCCCGCGGGGCGGGGCGGGGCGGGGCGGGGGGCGGTCGCTCCACCCGCTCCCCAGCGCTCCTCCTGTGCCCCGGCAGAGAGGAGATTGGGAGCCTTCGTGCTGGGGGCGGGCTCGGGTCCGGTTTAATCTCCGGCTCCGCCGGGATTACGGTCGCAGGATAGTCTCTAATCCGCGGCACCGGCCACGGGGGCTGCTTGCCCCAGCCCGCAGCAGAGGCACCGCGGAGAGGGGCAGGTAGGTCCCTCCGATCTCCCCTGCTGCTCGCACTCCCGGGCTCGCTGCCTTCTCCTCCGTGAAGCTCCGCGGCTGGAGGCTGCCAGGCGCTCGGACCCCTCACCTCCCCTAATTCTCCTCCGCACCTCATCCAGTCCTTTCCGACCCGTCTTTCGCCGGCCCCGCTTTCCTCTCACAGCCCGGTTCCCTCTCCTCCTCCGTTTCCTCCTCCTCCTCCTCCTCCCTGCGCCGGGCAGCACCGGGAGACCCGGGGCAGCTCTGGCAGGTGCTTTGCTGTACTGCTGCCACTTCCCAGCGGCTGGCACCTTCCCACGGGTGACAAATCCCGCAAGTGCAGGGGGAGGCAGAGCCCTGCCGTAACGCCTGCGTATCCCAGCGCTGGGGGCTTCGGCGTGCATCGTTCCGCTGACAGTCATAGTGACACCAACCCCCGAAGTCCCTTTACTTCCCTTTTTTCTGCTTTAATTTTTAATCGCCCGTGGGAATGACATATGTTTCTGAAGGCTGGAAGCGGCTGCGGCCAGGATCGGGTGTCAGGGTGTCGGGGTGCCGGGGCGGGGGGCACGGGCAGGGGGAGTGATGCCGGCCGTCATGGGCACTGGGCTGGCTGGGACCTGCGTGCGGTGATTCCATAGGCTGTGGTATTTATAGAGCCTGGGACAGCAGCGTGGAAAGCCAGGCAGCACACACACACTGCTTTCCTGTTGGCCACGCGTGTCCTATGCCAGCCGGCGTGGTGGCCCTCGCTGCCGTGTCAGCTGTGAAAGTCCCACTGGAGAGAGATCTTCCCCCAGGGAAACTGAACCACAGCAGGTGGCTGCTGGACTTGGGGTCCCTAAGCTGAGCTGGCTCTGCGGTGGCACGGGCGAGACTGGGGACCTGGCAAGTCCCCAACAGGTGGGATGGCAGGGAAGCAGAACCCTGGCTGGCTGCGGAGGGCATGGCTGCGCTGAGCTGACGCGGAGGAGACGGGGAATTTTCCACTGGTGTTTGGACCAGGCCCAAGATGAGGTGTTAGACGTGCCTGGTCCCTGTGGCTTCAAGGGGGCATCCCAGAGAAAGCCTTCTGCTCCTCACAACACTGCCCTGTCTCCCAGAACAGAGTGCTGGTGTGCCTCGGCTCTGGTGGCCGGGGATGCTGAGGAGCAGTGGGACACTCCATTCCACTCGGGGGTGGCACGGAGGTGCTGGCACTGCGGGGGACCCTGGCTGAGCCGCAAAGGGCCCCACAGCACCCGGCCGTGCTGCAGCTGTAATCACACGCCAGGGCCGTGGCCACGGCAAACAAACAAGCACCGGCAGAGCCTATTTTCCTTGGCACATGGGGATGGGGGGAAGGAGCGGAATCCCACGGGCTCCTTTGGAAGTGCAACCCTTGAGAAAACAGAGGCGGGCTGGGGACAGGACGGACCCCATGCCCCCGGCTCTCCTCGCCGCGTGGGTCTCGGCCGCCGCGTGCCTCCCCAGCTGCTGACGCAGCTCTGGGACTGGCTGGGTCCCCCATGCCAGCGGGGCACAGCCAGCCCGGTCCTGCTGTCCCCGTGGAGCAAATGTCAGGCTGGTCCAATGGTGAGAGTGGCATGGCCAGGCACAGTGGTGGTGCCACGGGGCTCGGGCGAATCGTGGCTCCTGATTGCCACAGAGGGCTGTGCTGGGGGTGCTGGAGGCACATGGCGCTGTGGCTGAGGCCAGTCCCTCCTGATGTCCCCAGCACTGCCAGCAGCAAAAGGCACTTTGGAGTTTTTGCTATTGACTCCTCTATGTCATCCCACTAAGGCCAGTTGTGTTTTGGGGAGTGGGAACTCCTGGAAAGCATCTTGCTTCCAAGGCAAAACAAAATTCCAGAGGTGCAGTAGAAAACCCGACATGTCCTTTTCCAGGCACTCTCTGTCCATCAGTCTCTGCAGTGCCATTACCTGTGCCACTGTCTTCCTGGGTGTCACAGGTAATGGCACTGCAGAGACTGTGGGTGGCCCTGTGTGGCCCTCTGTTCCCAGAGGGCAGTGATTAAAGTTTAAAGCAAAACTCATCACACAGCCTAGCACTGCCTGAGATGCTCTGGGCTCAAGCTGGTGTCTCACCCAGCCTCTCCAAGAACCACACTGAGTGCCATCGGCCTCACGGTGAGCCCACCCTGTCCCCATCCCCTTGCTGCCAGCTGCATCTGCCACCTGACATTGTGCCACGTGGACTCAAGCTGGCAGGTGACAGCAACAGCCTGGGCTGTCCCAGTGCTGGACATGACTCCCTCACCTGGCCCCAGCTTCCTCACTGCTTGTCCCAGCTTCCCTCGGTACTGGTGCTTGGATGGTGGAGGCTGTGGCAGGATGGTGGAGGCTGATACCTGCACGTGGCTCCATCCCGGGTTGTGTGCCTGGCAGCTGGTGCTGTGGCTGAGCTGCACCATGGCTCTGGCATTCTAGAACCCTCTCCATGGCCCCACCATGGTGTTTGGCTCCACCACTCCCTTCCCCGAACTGCCTTTCCCCTCCCTGGTGTGTCCCAGACCCCATTCCCTGGCTCAGGCACAGCTGTCCCCCAGGACATGTGTGCCACTTGTGCTCTTAGAGGTGAGACCCTGGATGGACACTGCTGTCCACACGGTGCAGCAGAAATGGCCAGAAGTGTCCAGGCAGGTGTTGGTGCTGCCAGAGCCCTGCTAGCCAGGACAGCAGCTTTCAGAGCCACTTGTTCCTTCTGGCTACTGCCAATCCTGCCCTGGCTGGAGCACTGGGGGAATTGCCTGACCCGAGGCTGAGCCATGGTGTGGTATTTGGGGCTGAGAGAGGTGAGGTGAGCCCAGGAGCAGAGCCTCCTCTACCCAGCATGTACTGGGGCATGAGTGGGGCTGGCTGGCATGACCAGCTGGTGGGACTGTCATCTCCAGAGGATCTCAGGTGGAGCTATCTCAGGAGAATCTCCCACAGATCTATTTGGGGAAGGTCTACATGAGGGCTACCCAGAGAGGTTCTCTGGCCATGCAGCAGGCAGGTTGCCTCCAGCTGTCCTTTTCCACAGCCGCAGGGTTCCCATGTCCACCCCATTCTGGGGTGTCCCCCAGAACCTTTGCCCCAAAGGTGAGGTGCCTGGCCATCCCCTGAATAGCTGGATTTGCCCCTTTGGGTGCCCACTTCCTCTGGGAGAGGTGGCAACCTGACGCTGCCTTTGCTTAGTCAGGAGGTGGGGGGTGGAACACCACAGGTTAAAACCAGGTTTGGGTTGCTAATTTTAGGAAGGCAGGCTGGGAGGAAAGCTTTGCCTGTGTGTGCTTCAGGGGAAGGGCAGACCCTACTCCCAGGGCAGCTGTGGAGGGGGGTTCTCTGTGGAAGGCAAGGAGAGGGGGGTTTCTCTGCTGTGTGCCCTGCTGGGGTCGATTTCCCTGGGGAGGGGCTGCCCAGAGACCACCCAGGTTTGGGCTGTTGCCCAGCTGTGCCTGTGTGCCCACACACACCTGTGCCCACAGCAGTGCCCGAGGCTGACCAGGGACCCCAGGCCGGGGTCACCCCGGGCCCAGCAGCAGCGCTGGGGGTAACCCCAGGGCTGGGGGGACGGCAGTGGGGGGAACATGACTGGCATCCCGCCCCCTTGCCCTTGCTGCCCATCTCTCTGGCAGGGCTCGGCCGTCAGCACAGCCTCAGGGAACATGAGACCTGTGTGCCCGGCTCTGCTGAAACCCGAAGAGCCACCTGGGCGGGCGGGCAGGGCGGGGGGGCTGCCAGCCCCCTGGCACACACCGGCAGCAGCGGCATACCTGGCTGCCAGCACGCAGGCGGCAGCTGCGGCAGGCTTGGCGCTAAAGCCGGATTACCACCCGGAATAGTCCCACGGCCCCAGCTGGGCCGGATTAACGAGGATTCATCTGCAAGGGAGAGGAGATGGGGAGGGAGTCTCTGCCCTGTGGGTCCTCGGCCTGGGGGAGCACTCACCTGCTGCCAGGGAGTCCCTGTGCCCTCGCTCCGCACAGGTGGGAGCAGTGGGTGCTCACAGATGGGGGCTGTGGGCTGTGGGGACACTGTGGCCCCCGGGCTGGCGCAGCCTGGCACGGGCACAGGCACGGCTGGCAGGCACTGGCTGCGTGTCCCCGCGTGTGCTGCACTCCCACCGGCACCGCCTGCGCTGCTGGGGACTGTGCCGGGCCGGGGCTGGACCGAGAGAGCCGGCACAGTGCAGGAGCCAGGCTTGCCCGGGGTAATGCTCATCCTCCCGGCCACGGTGCCAGATGCAACGAAGCTCCCACCCGACATATCTGCTGGCATTGCCGGCAGAGCTCCCCTGCCCAGCCCCCCGCTCCCGCCTGTGCCTTCCTCCCGCTGGCATTTGCCACCTTTTAAATAAAGTCTGCGTGGAAGAGAAATGTGAGGCGGAGAGAGCGATGCAGCCCCTTCCAGAGCTGAAACCCTCACCATGGCGCCCTGGTCCCCGAGGAAGGCTGGCCGGGAGCCGAGGTGAGCCCAGGACTGCCCGTCTGCCAAAGCAGAGCAGGGATTTGGGAGTCCTGCCGCCCCACACACGCGTCCCCATCCCAGGGAGGGCGGGCAGGCGTCTGAGCTGGCCGGGACACAGCGTGCGAGAGCAAAGGCAGGCGCCCCTGAAGCGCAGACGTGGCCGGCGGACGGGACGTGCCGTCCCACGCATCCGGCTGCGTGTTCCCTCCGCAGGGCTGCGGGACAGCAGCGCCCAGCTCAGCCTGCCTGGCCACACCTTAGCTTTGGTGGGGTGTCACCAAGCACTGGGGCAGCCGGAGCAGCCTGGGAGAGGTGGGAGGTCTGGCTGCAGCGGGGCTGTCGCTGTCCCCGTGTCCTAGAGCCCGTCACGCAGCGAAATCGATGCAGCTGCTCAGCACCCCCAGGAACGTGGCCCTGGGCACCGCGGCGGGCGGGGGAGGGTGGGGGCAGTTCTGTGCCCACGCGTGTGGCCAGGTTCACACCATCAGGGTGGGCGAGTGGGTGCTGGGGCTGCTGGTCAGGAGTGGGATGATGCCAGGCAGCATGTGGGCTACCCAACGTGGCAATGAAGATGGCAGCATCCCATCTGCGTGGTGGCACCCCGAGGGAAGACATCCCTGAGGCCATGCTCTTTGCCCAGAGCAGAGAGTTCCCAGCTAAGGTGGGCACGCAGTGAAGCTGTGAATCCACAAACCCCAGCCTGGAGGGGAACCAAGTCACCCCTTCAGGGCCACCCGTCACTCTGTATTTGTTGTTCTGCCTTATCACAAGGCAAACAGCAGCGGGCAGGGCTCACACTGCCCGATCGAATAGTCTCATGCTCCCTCCTCTTTCATCTCCCCCCTCGCCCTGGCTGCTGCCACCAGGAGAGCCTGGCCGAGGGGCAAAGGCCAGGGCCAGCTGGGGAAGTGGCAGTGAGCGGTGCTGGGCCTGTGCCAGGGCTGTGCCAAGGCTGTGCCAGGCTGCCCGGCGGGAGGAAGCGTCTGGGTGGCAGCACGAAGCCCGGTGCATGCTGAATGAGTTTGGCTGTGCCGCTTGCTATTCCGAGAGACGCTTGGGGGAAGAAGTTGGTATTTCCTGAGCTGCCCAGAGAGGTGTAATTATAACCTGGGAGAAGAAAGGGGCTGCAGATGAGAGTGCCCAGCCTTCCTGGCGCCCGTGGGGGAGCGGGCAGGGGAGTGGGCAGCTCCTGCCTGCCACCGGCGGGATGCGGTGAAGCCCTGCCCACGGGCAGCCCAGTGGCGCTGGGGGGCTTAGGGAGGTGATGGAGCATCACAGATCTGGTGCCCCCCTCAATCCCATACTGGGTGAGCGGTGGGTTCAGTGATGCCTGCCCGTGGTGGTGGGAAGGCACAGAGTTAACAGTGGCTTTTGGACGTGCTGGCAGCCTTGTTCATGCCTGGATCCATCCCAAGCGGAGGCCTAGTGGAGGGGATAAATCATCACCCAGAACCCGCCCTGTGCTTCCCTCTCGTCCCCCACATGGCTGAACCTTCTCATTCTGGTCCCTGCTGGCCTGTGTCCTGCCTCAGTTTCCCCACCTGGCTGGGTGCTGCAGGCAGGGTGGCCCAAATATGTGCCCACCACCCTGGGCCAACCTTAGGGGCTCGGCCCCCCTGGCAGTGCCAGCAGCCAGTGTGTGGCCTGGGATGACCCTGCCAGGTCTTTGTGGCCTGGATGGGCAGGGACAAGAAGGGCAGCAGCTCAGGAGACTGGAGGTGCTGGCACCCACACCCTGCCGTGTCATCCTTCCCTTGCGTGCCAGGAGGACTGCTGGACCCGACTGTGCTCTGGGAAGGCTCCTCAGATCTCTGGGGACACCAATCCCCTGGGAGCATAAAGATGGGCATGTGCCCTGCTCACCCCACGGCGACCCCAGGCAGCAGGGTGATGAGGCAGCAGCATCCTCCTGGGATTGGGGACCACACTGCATCCCAGCCAGGCCTGGCCTCCAGCTGGGTGGCACCGGCCCCTGGCTGGACATAGCCCCATTGTGGAGCCCCCTGGCCAGCCGGACAAGACCCCAGCCCCTCGGGGCAGTGGGGGGTGGCGGGACCCTGCCCAGGCTGCCAGCCTGCCCCAGAAAGCCACCCTGTGCCGTTTCCCAGCGGGGCGGGGAGGGCCGGGGCTCGCACAGAGGCGGCTTTGTGCGGCGTGCCAAGGCGTCCCGCGCTCGGCAGCCCGGCCGCCTTCCCCTGCCAAGGAGCTGTCTCCCGGCCCCGCGCTCTTTCCTGCTCCGTTTGTCCAGCCCTGACGTGCCCCCGAGCCCCCCGCCTTGGCACCCCGGCAGCGACGGGACGTGGGTGAGCCCTTCGCGCCGGGCAGCACCACGGGCTTTACAGAACGGTGGCTGAGGGGTCCCGGAGCTCCCTGCCCCGTCCTCGGCCGCCCTCCCAAACACCCCCACTCGCCTGCTGGCACCCGTCTCCAGGAGGGGAAACTGAGTCATGGAGCCGAGAGCTGCGGGCAGGGGAGTGGAGGTGGGCAGGCGGCGTGCGTGGGGACTCTGGGGCTGGGCAGTGATGTGCTGTGCCTGGGAGCAAGGGGTGGGCTGTGGGATGTGTGGCTGGCCGAGGGGATAATCCCACATTGGGACTCTGGTGGGGTACTGGAGCCGGGGCCGAGTTCCATGGGACATTGTGCGCTGAGCTGGCAGAAGGGAGAAGCACAGCCACCGTGATGCCTGGCTCAGTGACCCTCTCATCCCCGGGTGCCTGTCCCTGCCGTGCCACCAGCGCCGGTGCTGCGCCGAGCTCCAGTGTCCCTGGTGGAGGCAGGACTTGTGAGACTCCAGGCCAGCCCCTCCGGCGCTCCTGCCCAGAGCTGGACCTCTGTTGCCTCCTTCTTGCAGAGCCTGAGTAGAGCCCATAGCAAGCCCAGCTGTCTCCCAGCCATGGACACCACGGACGTGCCCCTCCAGGCCGAGATGGTGGAGCTGGTGCCCAATGGGAAGCACACGGCCGCGCTCACCGCCTCCACTGTCCCCTCACTGGCGGGTGACAGGTAGGGGCCTCAGGGCAAGCAATGGTGACAGGGACTTGGAGGGTCCTCCAAGCTGCTCCCTGCCCTTGAGATACCAGCCAGTGCTGATGTCCCTGTCTCTGCTTTGGCTTCACTCCTCTCCCTCCATGGACAGATTTGAAGAGAACCAGACTGGCGTGGCGGAGATGGAGGAGTTCCTGCCCCACAGTGCCGAGAAGAAGCAGACGCACTTCACTGATGTGAGTAGCAGCATGGGCACGGTGGTGGGGGTGGGATGGGACAAGCTCCTGGAGTGACTGGTGCATCCCCTCCCTGTTGTGTCCTGTGAACAGTTTGAAGGGAAGACGTCTTTCGGGATGTCCGTCTTCAATCTGAGCAATGCCATCATGGGCAGCGGCATCCTGGGGCTGGCCTATGCCATGGCCAACACCGGCATCATCCTCTTCCTGTGAGTGCCATGGGGGTATGGGGGGCTGTCCAGGTGTGGGGGGCTCCTCCAAGGGGATCAATGGGTGCAGGCTAGAAAGAAGTCTCTGACTTGGGGGGATGCATGGACCAGTATCCTGCTGGCTGAGCAATGCCCATTGCTGGCATGTCTGCCTGCTCTGCTGAGTGCTGTGCCCCGCTTGGGGGGAGGAGGAGGAAGGTGAAGGTTTTCCTTCCTTACGACAAAGTCAGATTTCCAAAAGTGGTTTGAAGGACATGAGTGATGGCTCCTTTTGGGTGTAGAGACATGGACTGAATCTGCCCCATGAACACCCGACTGGTGCTGAGGCAAGGGGGTGGTATCCTGCCGGGACAGCTGCCCACAGGCAGAGCACATCTGGATGGGGTTTGCCCACAGCCATGACTGAGCCCTGTGCTGTGACCCACTGGTAACTGTGCTGTCCTCCTGCAGCTTCCTCCTCACAGCGGTGGCCCTGCTCTCCAGCTACTCCATCCACCTGCTGCTCAAGTCCTCAGGCATTGTGGGTGAGTGCCAAGCCCTCGGCAGGGCCGTGCCAGGGGTCCCATCCTGACTCTCACCCACCCCCACTCCCCACCCCACAGGCATTCGTGCCTACGAGCAGCTGGGCTACCGAGCCTTCGGCACGCCGGGGAAGCTG
Organism: Dicaeum eximium; assembly: GCA_013396995.1. Classification (NCBI taxonomy): domain Eukaryota; kingdom Metazoa; phylum Chordata; class Aves; order Passeriformes; family Dicaeidae; genus Dicaeum; species Dicaeum eximium. The sequence continues at coordinate 333,701 of VWZP01001295.1, read as the reverse complement.
GCTGCAGCCGTCGCCATCACGCTGCAGAACATCGGAGGTGAGCATGGCGCCGGGGGGACCCCTCAGGGCTGGGGACAGGGGATGGGACCATAGAACACCAGCGCAGCAAGACCTCGTTCTGCCCTGCAGCCATGTCCAGTTACCTGTACATTGTCAAATCTGAAGTGCCTCTGGTCATCCAGACCTTCCTGAACCTGGAGGAGAAGACCACGTGAGTGCCTCCTGCCCACGCTGCCTGCGTGCCTTCCCTGGGCAGGCGCCGGGGCTCTGGCTCCAGCTGTGCAGCCCGTGGCAGGGATTTACTATCATTAAGCCACTACTATTTTTGATAACTGTCAGTGCTGAATAAGCCCCTGGGTGAGATTAAACCGAGCTGAACTTCCAATCCCTGCTCCTCACATCCCCTTGGGATCAGGCTTTCCTCCTTGAGCAGAACCTGGGGCTGCAGGGTGGGGGACTGGCTGGGTATAGGTCCCCCCACCTTATGCCCACATTCCCACTAGCAACTCCAGCCCTTGTGGGTGCAGCACTGTGGGGGTAGGCAGAACCTTGTGGGCTCAAGGGCCCGCAGGGATGTTGGCCTCAGGGGTCCCCAAGGATGCCATCTCAGGGGTCCCCAGGAATATTAGCAGAGCAGGAATGCCAGCCTCAGGGGACACCAGTGCCCCTGGGATTTGCCAGCTTAAGGGTCCCTAGGAATGGCAGATATCCACCCCAGTGGCTGCCTCTGCCCCCTGTGCCCCAGCAGAGCGGGGTGGTGAGCAGGCCCTCTGCTTCCAGGGACTGGTACATGAATGGGAACTACCTGGTGATCCTGGTTTCTGTCACCATTATCCTGCCCCTGGCCCTCATGAAGCAGCTGGGTAAGTCAGGGAGACGCTACCCATGGCACTGGGGTCTGGCACTCTGGGTCTCCCACGGGGTGATGGTGCCAGCCTGGATGTGCTGGGCAAGGAGGGGACACTTAGCCAGTGTAAGGGTCCTACCCGCACCCACCAGCCACTCTCCTCCCTCCCCAGGCTACCTTGGCTACGCCAGCGGCTTCTCCCTCAGCTGTATGGTCTTCTTCCTCATCTCGGTGAGCACCCGCTGGCACGCGCCGGTGCCTTGGGGTGCCAAGCATCCCTCCTGCCGGGGTGTGAGGCTGGGCTGGCTGCTGTGGGGACAGCAGAGGCAGCAGGGACAGCGGGTGCTCGGGGCTGCAGACGCTGTGGCAGGGCTGTCAAGCTGCTGGGTTATTTTCGGCTGAAGGAACCGAATGTTGTGGAAAAGGAGAGGGGGAAGGTGCTGGAGGGGCATCTGCACATGTGGCCCCTCCACGTGCTGCTGCCTCGCTCTGTCCTGCTGCCCAGCCCCACAGGGACAGCTCGGGGGAGCAGCATCGCCACAGGGCAGCACTAGCAAAGGGTGTCCCCAGGAGGGGTCCCGGCAGGGTCACCCTTCTGCTGGGCATGCTGCTGGTGTGGGCAACGTGTACTGGGAGTTGGGGGCACTAAGAGCTGACTGTCCCATGTCCCCCCCACCTCAGGTTATCTATAAGAGGTTTCAGATCCCCTGCCCACTTCCGGAGCAGGAGGGGAACATCACAGGCATCCTCAATGTCACCACTGTCAGCACTAGTGACTACCAGAATGGCTACACAGTCCTCCAGGCCCCCGAGCAGGACACTTGCACACCCAGCTTTTTCACCCTGAACTCACAGGTAAGGGCCTGGGATGTGCCCCTGAGGCTCTGGGTGAGCCCCCACCCCATGCACCCCGTGAAGATGGGTGGTTCTGGTGCTGGCACCTGCCACTGGGCCCCCAGCAGTCAGCTGTCCTCCTCTCGCACAGACAGCGTACACCATCCCCATCATGGCCTTCGCCTTCGTCTGCCATCCCGAGGTCCTGCCCATCTACACCGAGCTGAAGGAGTGAGTCCTGGGTGGGGGCACCCACGGGGAGGGGTGGGCTTCATCCGGCACCCACCCAAAGGCAGTGCCATCCATGTGTGGGACCTGCACCGGGGCACCATGGGGAGGTGGGTGATATGAGCCTGGGTGGGTGAGTGGGTGGGTGGATGGTGGCTGACAGGACCTGGGATGGGTGATATCAGTCTCAGGAGGTGGGTGATACAACCTGGGGTACTGGGGCAGGTGGGTGGTAGGCAATATCACCCCTGGGAGATGGGTGATATAACCCTGGGTGGGTGCTAACATCCCTGGGAGGTGTGTGATACGACTCAGAATGGGTGGAGGGATGGGATGACCCCTGGGAGGTGGGTGCCATGATCCAGGGGTGGTGGTGTGACCCCAGGGTTGTGGGTGCTGTGACCCAGAGAGTGTGGGCGGCTGGTTGGTGGTGGGTGATTCAACAGACCACCCTGGCCAGGAATGGGGACACAGCCCCTCTCTGCACATCCCCACACACCCCAGAGTGTTTTGGCATCGCCCCTCCTCACTGGGTGGGTGCTTGGTGTCAGTGGGTGCCACAGGGCTGTGCTGAGCCCACTGTGTCCTGCAGCCCCTCCAAGAAGAAGATGCAGTGCATCTCCAACATCTCCATCACGGTCATGTACCTCATGTACTTCTTGGCTGCCCTCTTTGGCTACCTCACGTTTTACGGTGAGCCCTCGGGGAGGGGAGGGGCTGGGGCTGGCACACCTGTGCCAGGGGGGTGATGGTGCTGGGGCTCACCCAGAGGCTCCCTGATGGTGTTCACAGACCGTGTGGAGTCAGAGCTGCTGCACACGTACAACAAGGTGGATCCCTTCGATGTGCTCGTCCTGTGTGTGCGTGTGGCTGTGCTGACGGCTGTCACCCTCACTGTCCCCATCGTCCTCTTCCCGGTGAGTGGCCCCACAGGTATGGCAGGTGGCTTCAGCACCAGGCTTTAAGAATGGAAACTGAGGCAGTGATGAAGACAGGGATTGGGGAACAGGACATTCTGGGTGCCAGGAACAGGGCTGGGGCAGAGGGAGGGGTGATGGGGCAGTCAGGACCACAGGGATAAGGCTGTGAAAGGGTAACAGGGACCAGTGGGGCATCAGGGTCAGAGCTTGGGAAGGGAAAGGGGTAATAGTGACCTGCAGGGCCATAGGGGTAGGGCTGGAGTAGGGGTGATGGGGACCAGCAGGACTGCAGTGACAGGGTATGGGGTCCTGGCTCCAAGGATGGAGTGTGATACCCTGTCCCTGTCACCAGGTGCGTCGGGCCATCCAGCAGATGCTGTTCCAAGGGAAAGACTTCAGCTGGATCCGCCATGTCACCATCGCCGTGATCCTGCTGACCTTCATCAACCTCCTCGTCATCTTTGCCCCCTCCATTCTCGGCATCTTTGGCTTGATTGGTGGGTGGCAGCGTCCTGCTCCTGTCCCTCCTTGATCATGGGGTGTTGCAGCAGAATGCCAGCCCCTGTCCTGACTGTTGCTCGACTTTGACTGACCCTCCCGTGCCTCAGTTTCCCCTTCTCACCCTGCCCAGACCAGGTGGTTGCGTGGATCGCCCACCCCATCCCTGTGCTGGCAGGCTGGTTCCCACAGCACAGTGCCGGCCCTTGCTCTTGCCCTGCGCGTTTCCCTTGATCCCCCAGCCAGGCTCCCCCCGCTCAACACTCAGCTCGGTGCCAGGGCCCGGGCTGCGGGAGGGGTGTGGGGACAGTGCCAGCACACTGCGTCCCTGGGTTCCTGGAAGGCTTTGCCAGGACTTGGAGGGGGGGCAAGGAGGGGGTGGGGGTGGACAGGACCTGTCCTGGCAGTGGGGCTGGCAGGGCTGAGCTGCAGGGTGGGAGGCCCCTGCCCACTCTGTCCCTGTCTTCTCCAGGTGCCACCTCTGCTCCCTGCCTCATCTTCATCTTCCCTGCCATCTTCTACATCCGCATCATGCCCAAGGACAAGGAGCCGCTGCGCTCCACCCCCAAAATATTGGTAAGCATGGGCAGGGGGCGCAAGGACGGGGACAAGCATGGGGTTCTGAGGCTGGCTGGGAACCCTGTTGCCCTGGCCATCCCTGAGTCCCTTCCTTGTCCCCACAGGCTGCCTGCTTTGCCCTCCTCGGGGTGGTCTTCATGATCATGAGCTTGAGCTTCATCATCATCGACTGGGCCACGGGTGGGGGGAAGAGCGGCGGCAGCCACTAGCCACTACCGGGTGCCCAAGCCAACCTGCCCCCCACCCACCCGGTGCCCCAGGGAGAGCTGACCCCGGGCTCAGCCCCACCAGGAATCCCTGGGGACTTCCGCTGTTGCTCCCGTCACCTGTGGTGATGGTGAGAGGGCATGAGCCATGGCAGGCATGGAGACTCCTCAACCTGTGTCTGGGATGGGGCAGTGAGCCCGGGGCAGGTCCTGTGCCCCCCAGCCACTCCAGCGGGCACCCTCCCTGCTCTGCGCCTCAGTTTCCCCATCTGTAAAATGGGGAGAATAATACTGCCCTACCTCACCCGGAGCTGGCTGTCAGGTGGAGCTCTCTGCGCCCCAAGAGCCGCCAGCAGCAGGCACTGCAGGGGCGCAGGGCACTGCCTGCCTGGGGACCGAGGGCCGGGCGCTTTCCTGGCCGCCCCCAGACAGCATCAAGAGCCTGATGAACAGTGTTCGTGGGGGCTGGAATCCAGCGGGGCAGTCGGACCTGTGACAGCACCTGTGCCCAAGCCACCCGCCCTCTCCCCTGCCATCCCCCCGTCCCCAAAGAGATGCCACCCACTGCCCTGGCATCACGGGGGCTCCCCGGTCCATGTGGACAAGTGTGGTACTCGTGCTGTGGCTGGTGGTGCCCAGCCTGCTGCTCCTGAGCCTGCCAGGGGAACTGTTGGCTCCCGGTGCCTGTGGATGGCACCCTGCTGTCCCCTAGGCCGTGTATGGGGACCAGCTGCATCGCTCCAGGGAGGTGGCACGCACGCCATGGGCTTTGCATCCACTGGCACCCTGCCCACGCTTGGCTGCTGGGGGCCTGGTGCACCTGAGGGGCATGAGGGGGATTGGGAGGGCTGGGGGCAGCACTCTCTGGGGGCAAGCTCAGGGCTCTGGAGGCACCCCTTGTCTGCATGCCCAGATGCCAGGGTGATGGGCACCCCAGCAACCCAAGCTGCCCCTGCTCGCCTTGCACCCCGGGCCAGCACTCAGACCCCCACAGCCCTCAGCCACCCATCCACCCATCCACCCATGCCGCTGGGATGCCCCAAACCATGCCAAAACCCGGAGAGCGCTCTCCCACCCCCACCTCCCCTCCCAGTACGGAGGGCAGCCCGGCAGGGTGGGCAGCACAGGGTTGGGGGGTCTGTCCTGCGGCAAAATACATAAGAGACGTATTTTTTTATGAGGTGGTGGAGGCTGGGATGCTTTTTATAAATACTGTACATAAGAGTAGATCTTTTTTAACGTGTTGTGTTGCTCTGGGTAGCTCTGTATAATGTACATATCTTCTGGGGGCACCGCCGTGGACCCTCACCATCGCCCCGGGTCTGCTGGCTGCAGCGTGGCCCTGCTGTTCCTGTCACCAGCCTGGCTGCCCCTGGGCCACCCCTGACACTTGTAAATTATTGGTGGGGGTGATGCTGGTGGTGGCAGGAGGCCAGAGGTGAGAATAAAGATGTGAATGTGCCCAGGTCTCGGGCATCACTGGGGTGGGTGAGGTGTTGGCATGCAGGCTGGCACCCGACACATGGCATCCTGAGGCAGCACGGACAGATGGACACATGGGTGCCACGTGGGTGCACAGACATGTGTGAGGACAGCAGGGATACATGGACACGGATGTGCAGTTAGTGCACATGGAAGAACAGCAGGATAGACAGAATGAACATACAGCAGGACAGCACAGAGACACGGACATGGATGTGCAGAGACCCCCATGGGAGCAGGGCCCCTGTGGGAGTTACACCCTGGGGAAACGGAACCCCAAGGGAGTGGGGTCCCTGAGGAGCAGGCCACCTGTGAGAGCAGGATCCCCAGGACAATGGGACACGTGTGGGAGCAAGGCCCCGGGGAGTGGGACTCCTGAGGAGTGCGGTATGTGGGAGCAGGAGCCCCAGTAAGTGCCATGGCAGTAGTATCCCTGGAGAGGGGGCTGCTCTGGAAGCAGGGCTCCAGGGAAGCGGCGCTGGGGCATCCTGTGCCTGGTGCCAGGGCAGCGGGTGTCCCCAGTGCCAGCCCCCCAGCCCTCGCCCGTGTCACAGTGTGGAGTGGGGGTGCCCCCCCAGCCCTGGCCCCTCGCTCCCCTCTGCCGGCCCCAGGTCTGGGCTCAGTGCCAGCTCGTTAGCAAAGCCTTATTAGCACGGCAGCCTGCTCCCACGGGAACAGCCCTGCTCCCACACCAGGCCCACGGGCACAGGCCTGCAGACCCCACAGGGGATGCTGTGTCCCCTCCCCTGGCACTCTGAGCTGAACGCATCCCTGCCTGCCCTCATCCTGTTCTCTTGGTGTGGAGGGGCTGCAGGGCCGGGGCAAGCATGAGGAGCTCCTTTGGGGTTAGCACGGAGCGCGGGTGGCTACCGGGGCACTGGCCAGCCCTGTGGGTCAGTGGGCACACCTGGCCCCCTTCCTCAGGAAATGTGGGGGGTTCCAGTTCCTAAGGGAGCAGCCCTGGGAGCTGGGGGATGGGACAAGTGCCTGAGGGCCCCCTGTACCGGGAGAAAGCTGGAGATGCCCCATCCTGCCCAGTCCCATCCTGAGCCACCTCTTGTCACGGGCACCCCCAGCCCCGGCACCTGCCAAGGAATTCCCTCCTCCAGCGGCAGGGCACACGGGACCCTGAGGAGTGAGAGATGCCCAAGCTCCGAGCCACCACTCTGTGACACCGTGTCTCCACAGAAGGTAGCCCTGAAACACAGCATCACCCAAACCACTGCTCTACCCCCAGAGCACCCCAAACCGCAACACCCAGACTCCATCTCCCTGCCCACGTGTGTCCCGGGATACACCGTGTCCCGCCCACATTTCTATCCCGGGACACCCCGTGTCCCTCTTCCTTCCCGTCCCTCACGCCCCGTGT
>VWZP01001295.1:306040-326632 GCA_013396995.1 Dicaeum eximium | reverse complement strand
AGCAGCCGCCGCCGCCGCCGCCGCCGCCGCCATGGGCTGCACCGTGAGCGCCGAGGACAAGGCGGCCGCCGAGCGCTCTCGCATGATCGACAAGAACCTGCGGGAGGACGGCGAGAAGGCGGCGCGGGAGGTGAAACTGCTGCTGCTGGGTAAGACCCCCGGGCCTCACCCCCGCGCCCCCCATCTTGGCTTCTTCGCTCGGCTCGGCCCGGCCCGGCCCTGCCGGAACCGGGCGGCCTCGCCGCCTCCGCCCCCCGCTGCCCCGGGGCGATCCTGGGTACCAGCGCCGGGAGTGCCCCGCCCCGGCCCGGAGATGCCCCGTGAGTGGGATGCTGGCCCCGGCCCAGGCTCCGGGTTCTCCCCGCGGTGAGCTGTGGGCTCCGTCTCGGGCCCCGGGGATGTCGCCGGGAACGGGGGCCCTGCCCCGCCCCAGGCTTCCGGGTTCGCTCCCCCCGTGAGTAGAGCAGCAGGCCTTAGGATTTCTCCCAGGAGTCGGGTGTCGATCCCGTCCCAGGCATCTCCCCAGGAGTGAGATGTTGATCCAATCCGAGATCCTAGAGATTCCCTCCAGGAGGCGGCTATTGATCTCATCCCAGTTCCCACGGATTCCCCCTCTCCCCCCCAGGAATGGGATGTTGACCCCATCCGACCTCCCACCGATTCCTCCCAGGAGTGGGGTGTTGACCCCATCCCAGCTCTCAGGGTTTCCCCACAGGAGTGGAGCCCTGTATCCACAGCAGACCCTGGGGATCCCCTCCACAGTGGGCTTCTTTCCCCACCCCTCTGTGAGCAGGATGCCAGCCCCATTCCAGGCTTTGGGGATCCCCCTGGCAGTGGGGTGCTGGCCCTACAGCAAGCCTTGGGTGTCTCTCAGAAGAGGGTGCCACCCTACCCTGGGCTGTGGGGTTCCCCCCAGAAGGAGCTGGCACCCCACTATGGTACTGTCCCCCCAGCTGGTCAGTGTGCAGTCTGGACATATCCCTTTGGGACACAGGTGGGGCACCCCCACTCTCCTGTTGGATGGCCCCCCTCAGCAAAGGTCCTGCAAGCTCGGGCACCCTGTCCCACCTGCCCGGGATCCCTGGACTCCTCCGGGGCTCCTCTTACCCTGGCCTCTGGCTGTGGTGGAGGTAACGGGGCTGACAGGCACCCATGGCCCCGTGCCTTCTCCACTGGAGCACTGGGACAGGCCCAAGCCTGTCCCTCACCCTGCCCTCTCCGTGGGGGTTTGGGGGGCTTGGGCCACTGCCTGCCGTGGGCAGGGGCCCCCACAGCCCACGGGCTCTCTGCCTCACGGACACTCGATTTTGGTGCTGATAACGGGCTGCTTGTGCTCTTCAAAGCACCCTGGTGATGCTCCCATGGGCGTTCACAGCCCTGCCCTGTGCCTGCGGGCAAGGCAGCACTTCGCTATTTTAATTTATTATTTCTCTTAATGACTCCCAGTTGGGCTTTTCATTCCCTTTATGAAATTCCCAGGGAGGGCCTCGCTCCAGGTGCGAGGTGGGAGCATGCAAGGCTCCCATGGCACCGTGGGGCAGCAGGACAGAGGGATCCCTGACAGAAAATTTCTTTGGACTCATCTGCTGTCTGCAGAGGAAGCTGCCAGCAGCAGGAAGTCACACTGAAATCCGGCAGGCCTTTATTTGCTCAACCCCTGCCTGCCTTGAGAAATACGTAATTAACGCCTCATAATGCTCCTTCATCAGAGTGCGTCTTTTTTTCATTTTTCAGAGTGCGTCTATTTTATTTTCATTCTTTTTGCCTTGGCGCAAGCAGTGCTGGCAGCAAAACCCATCCTGGGGATATTGGGGAAGGGTCTGTGCTGTCTAGGGGCTTTGATGGTTGGGCACACTTGCTGCCCCACATTTTTTTGTGGAGGGCAGAGTGAGGGGAGTGGAACCCCGTGGGATTTGTGGGATGGTGGAAAAGCACGTGGTAGCTCTTTGCCATGAGCTGCTCCCGTGCTGGCCTTGCTGCCAGCTCTGCTCCTCTCAGCCCCTGCCTGGTGGGAAGTAAAGGGAAGGTGGCTGAGGGGGTTTGGCACCTCCAGCCTCGGGAGGCTCCTGGGACCGTCCAGGCTGTATCACCCTGGTGCTGTCAGCTCTGGCTGCCCAGGTAGGGAGGGTGACAAGGATTATGGTGTAGGCTGACTGGCTGACATCCCTTTCCTGGCTCTTGCTCTGTCCTGAAGTGGAGGCAGGAGGAGGAAGAGGACATCGGCTCTCCCTTCTGCTGGGGCTGGTGTTTACGAGCGGCATTTCTGATCTCAGCTGCTTTCTAAAGCCAAAAATAGAGCAAAATGGCTCTTTTTGTACCTTTAAAAACTTTTTTTTCTTCCCCTTGCAGCTGTTCAGGTGTCAATAGCACCAGAGCCTTGGGTCGCTGCTGCCCATTTCTGAGCCAAGCCATGGCCGGAAAATCCTCCCAAGCCAGGAGGGAGCGGCTGGGCAGGTGGGGCCAGCACTGCACCCCTGGGGGCTGCTGCTTGTGACATGTCCCCTCTGTGAGGTGGGACCACAGTGCTGGGGGATGCTCCCACCTCCCTGCTGCTCACCCTTCGTATGGTTTATTTTTTTTCCCCATGATCAGGGGAAGCTTTGAGGAGACCTGAGGTCTCACATGCTTTTTGGTGAGCACCACAGCTCCTTGTCGTTCTCAGCAAGGCAGAACTCCAGGGTCCTCCGTGGGGGCTACAGCTCTCCTGCCTCCTCCAGAGAAAGGGAGGGAAAAACTAAAGAGAAAAGCAGCTTCACCCTTTGTGCTGCATCAACCTATGGCATGAAGAGGAAATGCCTCTTCCAAGCATGGCATTATTTTTGGGTGTCAGCTCATGGTATCCTGCAGCCAAGCTTTGGAGCTGGGGCACCGCGGCCAGGCAGGGCACAGTGTGAGTGGAAGGCACCAGTGTTGGTGTGTGGTGATGGCATCAGGAGTGTAGGAGCAGAGAAGGCTTGGGGCTGACTGCTGCAAGTGCCCCAGGTCTGTGCTGGGCTCTATGTGGCTGTGAGCCGCCTCCTGCCTTTCCTGTGCTGTGGTGGAGGAGCTGGAGAGGGATGAACACACTGCCAGTGCAGAGGGGGCAGCCAGGACCCCCCAGTGGCACAGAGCTCTGCAGGTGTGGGGACAGCACTGCTCCTGCTGTGGCACCTGTCAATGCCTTCAGGTTTTCCTCTGCTGTTTGCTCTGGGTGTATGCCAGATAGTTTGAAGCTCCAGTTCTCTGATGGGGTGAAGATCCAGATGAAGCAATATCCCCCAGGCAAAGCAATTCCCCCCAAACAAAGAATGTCTCCCTTCCTGCCACTGGAAGCCAGCAGTCTCCCCGTGGTTTTGGTGCTGGGAGAGGCCAGGAGCCACCACCAACACCTGAAAGCACCTGGAGCATCTGCCCCATGCTTCTAACACCTCCTGGTGTCACTGCCAGCTCCTTGCCATCTCTAGGACACAAAGCCCTGCAGGCACTGGCTGTTTCTGGTGGGCAGTAGTGTTGTGGCCAACTCACCTCCTTGCCTGTGGGAGCTGGGATGCTCCAGGGGATGCACGGCTGACAGCAGGCAAGCAATTGCTGAACTCAAAGCCCCTTATTTCTTACCTTTGGAGGATTAGGAAAGTAAAGGATTTCTCAGCTGTGTTAAAGGTAGAGAAGGTGCTGGTAGGTTGATGATGTTAATCCCCAGGGGTTTGCTCTAGGTGCAGACCCTGGGGTGAGGATGTTGCCCTTGCTGGCGTGGTGGCACCAGGGTACGTCATGTAGGAACTGCCTGTACCAGATCCTGCCTGGGACAGACAGTGGCTGGGCAGGGCTCGGAAGCAGATTTTTTTTTTTGGGCTTGCATAAAAATAGAGGAAGGGAGGGACCAGCTGTGACTTTCAGAGGTTGTGTGGCCCCAGCATTGCCCTGGGTTCTGTGTGAGCCGCCTGCTTTGCTGTGCTTTGTCCTGTCTTGGGGGTTGTTTCTCTCCCCACTCCTTCCTCAGTCCTGGCTGTTGGAGGGGTTGGGTCGTGCCTTCAATGAGGACACTGGGAGCCCCAGTGCTGTTTTTTTGCAATGGGCTAGGAAGTGTCACAGTGAGGGGGACCGGGGAAGAACTCAGTGCTGTTAGGTCCAGAGGGATCTGATGTCCAACCCCCTGGAGCTGGTATATGGGCTTGGGATAGGTTGGGATGGGTCACTACAATGCCCCCACTGGTGATGTCCTAGGGGCTGGCAGCTGTCCTCTGCTCCAAGATGAACACTTAGACTTTGCCCAGGGGAAGCAGCAGGCTTATATGTTTAACATATATTTTTACAGATGTACATTAGAAATGCATTTTATATTTTAACTTTCGTGTGTGTATGGATATATATATACATCTTACTTTTTTGCATGGAGCAATATATACATTGATTTATATGTATCAAAAAGCACATATATATACATATTTATATCTTCACCTATATATATATGTAGCTTTATGGAATCCGGTGTCCCATGGTCTGAGCCTACCTGGGCTGGGATCACGGTGTCCCCAAGCACTGCTGCCGTAGCCAGGGCTGGCCTGGCCTTTCCGCAGCCACCGGGTTTCCTGCTCCAGGCTGGAGTTTCCGGCCCGGAGACTGCTTGAATCACCGGAGCTAGGGGAGCTGAGTAATTCTCCATCCCGCTGGTGGAAAACCCAGCCGGGGGGGTTTGGGAGCCGACAGCATCCCGGCTGTGCCAGAGGGTGAGGCCCCATCCTGCCAGGACAGGCTGGACAGTGTGATGGCACCCAGGCCTGGGGGCACATGGTAGCAGTGGTGTGAGGGAGAGGGACAGCTCTGGCCATGGCAGGGGCAGAAACAGAGCAGCAAAGTTTCAGGATTCCTGGAAAAAGCCCAGCACAAGGATAGTTTTGTCCAGGTTGTGGACACCGGCAGCCCCTGTTGGCACCAGGGATGTATTTCCCATGCTCCCCCTGGGAAACCATCCCTAGCCCACCTCCTCCCTGTGTGCCCTGAGCATCCTTCATGCTGCCAATTTATTTCTATTTTATTTCTTTTTGTGGGTGTTTTTTTTTTTTAATTGCATCTCTATCAGCTGCCTTGCACAGGGGGTCTTCACCCCCCAGTTTTCTGAGGTCCTGCCTGAGGACGTGGCATTCCACCAGCCAGCGATGCACTGCTCCTTCTGGGAAGCGGCCAGCCCTGTGCTGGAATGGGATGGCCCTTGGGAAAAACGCCCCGTGTCACTGTGGGGTTTTAAAAAAATGTGATTATTTTTACAGCAATTTTCCATCTATTTTGGGTAGGAAGGAAAATGTCGAGGGGAATCTCTTTTTGTTATTAGAGTCTTTAGGGTAACTCTGCTTTTAACATACCCCTTTGTCCGTCCCATTTGATGGTGGGGACCCCACAGAAGCCAAGGGGGGCGGCTCTGCAGCTGTCCCTCTGTCCTGCCGTCTGTCTGTCCTGCAGGGAAAGGGATTGGTGGGTTTGTCCAGAACTAAAACCCATCCGTAAATCCATGCTCAAATAATAGCTGCTGTTTGCCAGGCTGGGAAAGCTTGCCAGGACAGCAGCAGGGAATGGGCCTCTGGGTGCTGGGGATTGCTCTGGACCTGCTGGCGGATTGAATTCCACCTTTTCCCCCATAATGAGAATTTTCCAGCTATGCATTGCTTCCATCTATGCCTGAATATTTGAAAGGATGGTGCCGTGTGGAAAAATGGAAAATCCTCTGTCAGTGATGCAGGGTGAGGTGGGTCCTGAAACTTGTGGCCAGCTCCTAAAATACAGAGATTACATAGGTGCTGCCCAGAACTGTGTGCATATATTGCACTAAATATCTGCTGCCTGAAAGCATCATAAATCATGGGCTGCAAAATATATATGTTGGCTCAATAAAGTTTTTGCCAGTGGATTAGCAGGGAGTTCTGAAGCCAGGCAGCTGCTTGCTTATTTTAAATTTTTGAAGATTATTTTTAACAAAGAAAGGAGGAAATGAGCCCAAGAGAGAGCTCTCGTCCTGTTTTTGCCAAGCTCTGCCCTGGGAACAAGCACCGCCTGCAGAGAGGCAGGGCTGGAGGAAGCACAGCCGTGGGGTTAGCCCATGATTGTGGGGGGTCTCCACCCCCCTCCCCACCCCCAAAATGCCGGCACAGGAGTCCAGAGCTCCTCTGACACTGCCTCGTCCTGCCTGGGCTGGGCTGGAGGGTGGAAGCTGGCAGTTGGCATCCAGCCCAGGAATTGTTTTGGGGCTGAATGGGCGGCAGCTGGGGCTTTCCGAGGATTGGAAATCCTTCCCCTCGGCTGCACTCACCGAGGGGGCTGGGGAGGGTCCCCCACGTGGGGAGAGGGGCTGCTAATTCACATTCAAATTCCTGCTCACTGCAAGTGTACAACGTCTTGTGCTGGCAAGCTTCTGATGGGAGGCAGAGGTGCTGACTTGGAACATGGCTGCCTTCCTCAGGGAGCAGGGAAGGAGCCAAGAGATGTGGAGGAAGTTTGCAAGGAAATAGCCAGTCTCAGGGATGGTCACCCTGTGACTGTCACCCTGCTGGGAGAAGGCAGGAGGCCCCGGCAGGGTTGTTCCCTCCTGGCAGGGAGAAAATATCCGGCAGGGTCAGAGGGAAGAGGAGCTGGGGACAGCTGTCTAGCACCTCACCTCAGAGATACTGATAAGCCAGGTTCTTGCTTGCCACGTGCCTCAGTGTCCCTGTCCAGGCACCCGCTGAGAAAGGATTGGGTGAATGCCACTGGCTCTGGCCACCGGACCCAGCGGTTCAGGATGGCGTTAGAAACCAGAGGTATTTAATGGAAAAAATGAAAGGCTATGCTGAGTCCTTCCCCCCTGTTCCCAGCTCCAGGCAGGAGTTGCCAGCGCTGACCACGAGCGCTGGCCGGGCTGCGCCGGGTGCCGCGTCAGCATCCTGAGGGTGCTGGAGGAGGATGGGTCAGCAGTGCTGGAGAGCCCCTGCTGTGCCAAACAGTGACCTCTGAGCTGAGCAGAGCCCCTCTCTTGGCACATACAGCATGGGAACCATGGAGCAGGGTGCTGGAGTGGTAAATACAGGGTCTCTATAGCCTCAGTATGGCCCCAGCGTCAGCGTGCCCCGTGCCCTGAGCACTGCCCACAGTGCTGTCCCTGGGGGTGCATGCCTGTCACCTGATCACCTGGGTGGTGTTCAGGCCAGTGACATGCGTAGAAGGAGTTTGTTCCCTGCCGCCATGTCTCAGCTGGCACAGTGGGCCCTGTTTTTCCCAGTTAATTTTAGCATAATCTGCTTTATTTTTCCTAATTTTTTTTAACCTCCTCTGTAATCTCTGCCCCCTCTGTGGCCATGCTGGCACATGCTTGGGGCCCCCTGTAAAGGCAGCTCCATGGCCAAGGGCAGCACTTGGGGGACCCACAAAAAGGGTTGTGAGAGGACACAGGGATGGACTTGGCTTGGCAGATCTCTGGGATTTGCACCCAGAGGCAGGGATCACACTTGTCCCCAGCCAAAGGGGCCTCATCCTGCTGGGGGTCCTGGGGCAAGATGAGCCAGGCATTCATCCATCTCGTGACACTCCCTGCACAGAGAGGGGACAAGGGACATGCCCCTTTCTTTCGGCTTCCCCTTTCAGCTTCCCCTTTCTTGCAGCCAGGGGGACTTTGCTTCTTCCCTGCTCTCAGCCTGTGGAGGGAGGGCTGGGCCGAGCTGCGCATCGCTTGCGTGGGGTGACGTCCCTAGGGGGGACAGGGTGGGGGAAGGAGAACTTAGGCACCCTGGCTGTCATGCTGAACTCATGGAACCCTGCGTTTGGATGCTGACAACCAAAATTACCCCAGAAGCCATCGGCTTTCCCTGCAGGCAGCCACCTCCGCAGCGGGCTGGGGCACAGGACCCGGCAGGCTGGGAAGTGTGCGCTATTTAAGAACTAACCCGGGGGCGGCTGAGCCCGCTGGGATCGCTTGAGCTGGCTGATGGAGGTGGCAACTTATTCCTGAGTTCCCTGCCTGTACCTTGTGGCACAGGCATCCCTGCGTCCTGGCTGCTGCTGCCTCCAGCTGTGGATATGCAGTGGGGCTGGTCCTGCATTGTTCCCCAGCACAGAGGGGATGTGCGTTGTGGCATCTCAGGTTCTGCCTGGAGATTTGATGGCAGGTGATGGCTAGAGCTTGGCCCCCTTGTCACAGGGGGTCCCCAGGTTCGGCCAAAGCCAGGATTGCCTGTCAGCTGTGGCATGCTAGGACTGTGGGGAAAGTGTTAGTGTGTTGATGCCATTTTCCTGGCCCAGAGCAGGTGTCATTTCTTCCCTTGGGAACTATTGTGAGGGCCCCCCAGGCTCTCCTTTTGTTCCCTCTTTCTTGGTCCTGACATATCCAGTCATCTGCTCTGGCTAATGCTGCTTCTCCAATGGCTGAAGCATCTGCTGCATTCCCTCCCTGGGCTGGGACGGTGTCCCAGTAGGGTAGGGGTTCCTGGCTTTGCACAGGACCTCATCCCTTCTCATTTCTCCACAGGTGCCGGCGAGTCTGGGAAGAGCACCATCGTCAAACAGATGAAGTGAGTGGTCCCTGCACTGTCACTGTGGCTGACACTGCTCAGGCCTCGGCCGCAGGCTCCAAAACCAGTGGCTGACAGGGAAAGCTCCCCATCGGTGTTGCCACAGAGCATGGGTGGGGAGCAGCATGCTGGTGTACCCCACAAAGGGCTGACCTTGCCTGTGTCTCTCCCCTGTCCCAGGATCATCCATGAGGATGGCTACTCAGAGGAGGAGTGCCGGCAGTACAAAGCTGTGGTCTACAGCAACACCATCCAGTCCATTATGGCTATCATCAAGGCGATGGGGAACCTGCAGATTGACTTTGGAGACTCCTCCAGAGCGGTGGGTGCCCTCCTGCTGCCACTGTGCTTGGCAGGGATGGGGGCTCTTGGTGGCTAAAACAGATGTGCTCAAAACTGGGCTACAATTTAAAGGTAGCTCAGTCCAAGCCCTGCTGTTCCCTGGCGGGCTCCCATCAAGTCCTTTAGGGCAGAGTGAGCTTCAATAAGTCTGTGCCAATGCTCAAGCTGTCCTGTCCCTGCAGGATGATGCTCGGCAGCTGTTTGCACTCTCCTCCACCGCTGAGGAGCAGGGCGTCATGCCGGAGGACCTGGCCAACGTCATCCGGAGACTGTGGGCTGACAACGGGGTCCAGGCTTGTTTCAACCGCTCCCGAGAGTACCAGCTGAACGACTCTGCTGCCTAGTGAGTACCCCCCTCAGCTGAGCCCCGTGGGGCACAGTGCTTTTATCAAGCTGCAGAAAATCCCCCCAGGGGCTGCTGTTCACCGTCACCAGGCTTAGGAGCTGGTTCTGCCACTTCCCGCATGGTGCCGGGGCTGTGGTGCTGAGGCTGAGCCGGAGCGGAACTGGGAAGGCAGATGTTTCGAAAGCTGTTTCCTTCTCTGGCGGGGTGCTGTGTACCCTGTGAGGGGGAGCACTGGGGCATCCCCCTCCTGCCACTGCTCTATCCACACTGCCCTTCACCAGGAGGTGCTCTCCACTGGCTCCCCACTCATGAGCACAGCCAGGGTCCTGCCCATCCTCATCACCCTTCATGGGCTGTCAAGGCAGGAAAAATTCCCAGGGAAAACCCTGGGGACACTTAGGTCTGAAGAGGATGAGTAGAATGCTCAAGAGGCTTCTCTTTTTCTTTTAACTGTTTTTATACAGAAAGACTTGGCATTACAGTTGTGCATTACCCAGTAAATTAGTATTTTAGGTAGATTGCTGCATCTGTTTGGGTTTATCCTTGAAGAGATTAATAAATAAAGTTAATCTGCCTAATGTACTATTGCTGGAGAGAGCAACAGAGCTGAGTCTGTGTTCAGCTTGCACAGTGCCCTCCTACCCTCTTCACCTAGACCCCTTATGGTAAAGCAGTGTGGGGGGAGTTCATGGTGTGCCAGGAACACCCCACTAAGCCTGGCCATGCTTGGGACTCACTGCAATCCTAGGGCAAGTGGTTTCCCCAGCTGTCCCCTCATGCATGGCAATGTCATGTCCCTCTTTTGCCCTGAGGTCACTGTGGGGAAGAGACTGCAGGAAAGCTCCTGGCGAGCACCGAACCTGGAGAAACTCCAGTCAGCTCTTTCCCCTAGCACCAGCAGCTTTCACTTCCTCCTGATGGGCACAGACCCACCTTCCCCAGCCCCTGTCTGCTCAGCCCCATCACTCCCCAGTCAGCACTGGCATTTCCCTGGCAGTGGGTACTGGTTTGGGAGCACAGGACACCCAGCAGATGCCAGGGAGCTTGCACACACACTTGGAGCAGGTGTATCTGCACAGTGTCTGCCAAGAGCCTGTCGCTGTCAGTGCCATTATGGGGTGTTTAGCACATGGTGGGGGGTTGGACAACCATTAATTAAGAGCACCTTCAAGCTGTTGCTCCAGCCTTTTTAAGCCCTGTGGAAATGCCCGTGCAGTGGCCAATTCCTAGCCCATCTCACAGGGCTGATGTGCCCACAGTGCTGCTGGAACACGACAGCCTGGGAATGAGGAGCCCTGTACTGTGCCCAGCATACAGCCCACCTCTGCCCCAGCCCTCTGCAGCACAGCAGCCCCCATCCTGTTCCTCCTCTGCCTCTTGGGGTTCCAGGAGTTTGGGGTGCCAGGGTGGTGCTCACAGCACCCTGGGGCTTGATGCAATGTCCATGAGCCTGTGGCACTGCAGAGGGCCCTGCTGTGGTGTTTCCTGTTTTTTGTCAGCCAGAGGCCATGTGTGTTTCCGGCTGTTTTTGAGCTGCTCTGCGGCAGTAACGTGCAGGTCCCCCACCCTCACACTCAGCAGGCTCCTGGGGCGCCTCCAGCTCTGGCCCTGTCCTGACACGCTGCAGGGTTTCCCAGGAGCTGGTGGGTGGCTGTGCTGCAGTCGGAGCCAAGGATCCCTATGGCCCTGCAGGCTGTAATCTGGCTTTCACCAGATTACAGGACCACAAATGCCTTAATTAAGACAAGCCTAATTTGCTTAAAGGAGCCCGTTTGTAGTAACCCAATTAAAGCAATGTGAGCTGGAGAAATCAAAACCCGCCTTGATCCCCCTGACAGCCCTCATCAGCCCTGGTGGTGTAGCACACTGGGGTCCCACCGCAGTGGCCACCCGGCCACCACCTCTGCCGGGACCTTGCGGGCAGCAGGGCAGGCGATGCTCCCCAGGGGCTCAGGACACCTGCAGCCCCCCACGGCGCTGCTCCCTGTCTCTCTGGCCTCCCGCCTCCTGCTTCCTCCCAGGACGCAGTCCCTTTGTGTTTTTGACTATAAATGGCATGGCGCCATCGATTGTTTCCGCCGGCACTGCGGCTGGTTGCCATAGCGCTGAATATTTTCCTCTTGCCATTTCCCCCCTGTGCAAACGGCCAGGGAAACGGCCGAGCCCCCCAGCCCTGGCTGCATCCTCTGCATGGCTCCCAGTGCCAGCACACTGCTCCTAGTCTCTCGGTACTGTGTGTCCTGTGTCACCTGGCCACTGGTGTCCTGCCCTGCCTGTGTCTGGCAGGGGCACGGGGTTACCCCAGGATGCACATGGGGCCTCTGCTGTGCATCCGAGCTGGGCATTGCCCACCCCAACTGAACGATGCTGGGAGATGGACAGGGCACTCTGGGCCACTGTGGAGATGTCCCATGGGATCTGGGTGGGTCATGCCCCACAGTCCAGCTACTACAGACCTTTCCTCTTTGTCCCCAGCTACCTGAACGACCTGGAGAGGATAGCCCGTGCCGACTACATCCCCACCCAGCAGGATGTGCTGCGCACCAGGGTGAAGACCACGGGTATCGTGGAGACTCACTTCACCTTTAAGGACCTGCACTTCAAGTATGTCTGATCTCTTTCCCTTTTGCCTTTTTGAAAGCAAAGAAACCCCTTCCTCCCCATGCTGGGATGGACCATGGCTGCACACTGCATGCACTCAGTTCCCCCCACCTCCTGGTTTGCTCATGGCGGGAACTGCCGCCTCAGAGAGCGGAAACCGCTGAAATAGCTGGAACAGCCTCAAAAACACTTCACAGAGCTCAGCCTGGGGGCGGATCCAGGCTCTGGCGAGGAGGGGAGGGGGAAGGCATCCCTCCTCCCGCTGCTGTGACGCTGCTTCCGCTGCAGGAAGGGCGCTGGGCAGGAGCTGGGGTCTCGGGGTCAGGCAATGGCAGCGCTGCCTGCTGGCACCCCGTGGTTGCTTTCCACTGAAAACCCATGGGAAATAATGAGGGCTCCAGTTTCAGAGGCAAAAAGCTGCCATTGTGCACATCCCCAGGGGATTTAGTCCCATGGCAACAGAGCTGATGTCAGAAAGATCTGCTGGGCTCCTCTCTGAAGGCAGGGGGCTCGCAGGGACCCCGATACCACCCTGGTAGGATGGAGACATTTGGTTGTGCATTGCCAGGGCAGCACTTTGGAGGTGGCAGTGGGGGTGGTCTGGGGGGAATGCAGTGTGTCCCAGTGGGGAAGCCTTCCCGCCAACCAAGCAGTTGGCAAGGGGCATGGCAGTGGATGTGGAATGCTACTGCTGGGCTCTTCTCCATGGAGGCAGAGCATCCTCTGCTGCCCGTGGTGGGAGAGGCACATGGTGTATTGGGATCATCCCTGAGCCCTGCTGCTGCCACAATCCTGCTGAGCCCACAGTAACTTGGATCCCCTTGGTCCAAGGTCTCTGGCAAAGCCCTGCTGTGCCTGCTCTGGAGCAGGTCTCTGGGGAGCATGACACTGACACCCCCTGGGAAAGGTGGCCTGATCCTGCCCCAGCTCTCATCAGGGATTTGCTTTGGCTGGGAAATGAGCCTGGACCCTCCTGGCAGCAGGAGCCGGGGCAGATCCTCGGTACGGGCAAAATCCTCAGGACAGAGGCACCGTGCTCTGCCGGCACCAGTGCTGCTCCTGCTCCAGGCAGCTGGGGACACTGAGACAGGACATGGGGTGAGGGTGGTGGGGCCAGGAGCTGCCATCCATCCCCATGTCACTCCTCTGCTGCAGGATGTTCGATGTGGGTGGCCAGCGCTCGGAACGGAAGAAGTGGATCCACTGCTTCGAGGGGGTGACAGCCATCATTTTCTGCGTGGCCCTGAGTGCCTATGACCTGGTGCTGGCTGAAGATGAGGAGATGGTGAGTCATGGGGATGGAACCAGTGCCATGAGCCATCCCCTCCATGGAGGGCTGGGGGAGCAGCCTCTCCTCTGGTGGCCACCAGTGCCTTGGCCAGTGTGGCCCAAGCCTTGCAGGGCCATTGGCATCTCGTGCCCAGGCAGGCAGAGCATGGGGGTGGCAGTTTGGGGAGCAGTGGGGCGGATGCTGCCTGGGGGTCCCTGCCTGGCTCACGCTGCCATCTTCCCTGCCAGAACCGGATGCATGAGAGCATGAAGCTGTTTGACAGCATCTGCAATAACAAGTGGTTCACAGACACGTCCATCATCCTCTTCCTCAACAAGAAGGACCTCTTTGAGGAGAAGATCGTGCACAGCTCCCTCACCATCTGCTTCCCTGAGTACACAGGTACCACTGGGACCCTCTGTGCCCCCTGCCCTCCTGGCAGGAGCAGTGGGTGGTGCCTTGCCCCAGGCAGGGTAGCAGGAGGTGCTAGGGACAGAGATGCTGGCTCCCCTGTGCCTGAGGAGCAGTGGGTTGGGGCAGCAAGTGTGGTGTGGTGGGTGTTTGGGTTGCCCCAGGAGATGGGAGATGTGGGGGGATGCAACACAAGGGGTAGCTGCTCTGAGGGGGGTTGTCTGAGGCTCATTCTGCCTCTGGAGCCTCAATTTGGCAACAGGACAGTGGCTGTGGAGGGCCAAGCCAAGCCCAAACCCTTTGGTTGCTATGGGCAACTGTGGGGCAGCCCAGTGTCTTTTCTTCCCCAGGGGCCAACAAGTATGATGAGGCAGCCAGCTACATCCAGAGCAAGTTTGAGGACCTGAACAAGCGGAAGGACACCAAGGAGATCTACACCCACTTCACCTGCGCCACCGACACCAAGAACGTCCAGTTCGTCTTCGATGCCGTCACCGACGTCATCATCAAAAACAACCTGAAGGACTGTGGTCTCTTCTGAGGGCAGTGCTGCCCAGGTGCGTGGTGGTGTCAGTAGTGCCTCCTCAAACGGGGTGGTCATGGGCACAGCCTGCCAGCTGCAGGCTGCCCTGTCCCCAGACCCTCCCCTGCTCACCTACCTCTCTCTCCTAGGAGCTGCAAAGGAAGGACCACACCATCTCCCACTCCTGCTTTTCTTCGGATTCATTCCTCCACCCACCACGTAAAGAGACTTTTTGAGTGCCAGCATGGTGGCAGGGCCCATGTACCCCCTGCTGGCCGTGTTTGCCCCCCACCATTGTCCTCCTCCTCGCCGGCATTGCCCTTCCAGGGAAGACAAGGTTTTAATCTTGGTTTGTACCCCCTCGACCGTTCCAGCCCCCATTTCATTCACTCTGAGCCCTGGCGCTCTCACTGTTTACATTGCAAGTGTTGCTGGCACGGGGGGCACAGGGTCCCCTCAGGGATGCCCTCCCAGCCACAAACATGACCGATGACATTCCTTTTAGTAAACCAGAAAAGAAAGAAGAAAGGAGAAAAAGAAAAAAAACAAACAAAACAACAGAACCAAACCCAAAACGATGCAAAAAAACCACACCACACCGGTTGGGCACAGGTTACTTTTTAAAGAAACCTTTTTACCAAACTATTTAAAAGCATCAAGTGCTACATGGTGGTGGCATCCTCCGTGGCCAGCCCACCCCCCAACCGTGTGCCTTTGGCGGGGGGAGGGTCTGCACCCCACCCCGCCTCGCTGCCCCCATCCCCAGGGGTAGCTCAGGCAGGAGGGTGGGCAGGGGGTGCTGCCCACTGCCTCTGTCCCCCCCCTCTTTCTAAGCCTAGTTTTTAGGGCTAGCTGTTGCGTTGGGCGAGGAGAGCCTGCTGTACAGAGCAGCCCCCGCTGTCCCCCCTAGCCCAGGGGGGACCCCTCAGCCGGTGCCTGCGGCCTCGCTTTTCCCACAGGATGTTTTACCAAGTTGTTCACATGGTTTGAAATAATAAAATGTAGAAAGGAAAAAAAAAAAAGGAGAGAAACGTTATATATACTGAAACACCCTGTGTGACGTGGGAGTGGGCAGGGGGCTTCACCTCTGTGGGAGGGCTGGGGTGGTCCCCGAGGGTGGGAGAGGGACAGGGTTGGCATCCCCTGGCATCAGAAGCCCCTGGTCGTGGGAGGAGAGGGCAATGGTGGGACCCTTAGGGGTGTAGCTGGGATGCTGCTGCAGGGCTGAGCCCTACTTCGAGAGGCTGTGGGGGCGGAGGGGAACAAACACATGAGCACCTCCTGGCTATGCAGCGGTGGCATGGTGGCACCAAGGGAGCCCCACTATCACAGTCCCTGGAGACACCCAGTACCCAGGAACACCCAATGATCTGTAGCCCAGAGGGAGATGTAGCACCCCTTGCACCCAGCAGCCCACAGGAACCCCCAGCCTCAGGGATCACCCATGGGCACCCCACACCCAAAGGACCCCCAGCTCCAAGGGGTTTTTGGAGACTCCTAGTACCCCCAGCTCTAGGGGGACACTCATGGACACCCAGCAGCACCCAAGGGACCACCCCAGCACCCAAGGGAACCCCTAACACCCCTCAGCTCCAAGGGGTATCAGGGACTCCCAGCACCAAGGGGCACCCAAAACCCCCCAGTCTCCCCAGGGCCAAGGGTCACTTGGGAACCCCCAGCATCTCTCAGCTCTAAAGGGAACCCAGGGACACCCCAGGATCCCTCAAATACCTAGGGAACCCAGGACCCCCAAACACCCCTCTGCTCCGAGGGGTACTCAAGGACCCTCAGCACCCAAGGGAACCTTGGTACCCCACGGCTCCGAGGGTTACCCAGGGACCTGCAGCACCTGAAAGTATCCAGCACCCTGTAGTATCCAGGGTCATCCAGGTGCCCCTAGGACCTGGAGCCCCAGAGACCCTCAGCAGAACTGGGGGCCCCACAGTGCTGACTGGTGGGAGAGTTGGTGGGGAGGGGGAGTGAAATTGTGCCCCCAACCCCCCCCCCCCTTCCTTCACCAGGGGTGGCTTTGGAGCTGAGCAGGTCAAATCCCAGGGGTTTGGGGCAAGTGGAGATGGTTGTGGAGGTGGAATGGGGTCAGCAGCAGGGCTGGGCCCCAGGGGAGGGCGTGCTCGGCTGGGGCTCAGAACAGCCCGCAGTCCTTGAGGTTCTCCTTGATGATGATGTCAGTGACGGCGTCAAAGACGAACTTGACGTTCTCGGTATCCGTGGCGCAGGTCATGTGGGAGTAGATCTCCTTCACGTCCCGCCGCATGTTCAGCTCCAGGAACTGCAGCTTGATGTAATTACCCGCATCGTCATAGGTGTTGGGACCTGGTGGTGTGGCAGTGAGTGGCATCCCGTCCTTGGCTCGTGTCCCCCACCAAAATACCGGCCCAGGATTACCCGGTGCTTCCTCAGGTGGGTAAATCTTGCATGGTCCCTCAACAAGGCTCACGCGGCACCACTTGCATGGGATGCTGAGGACACCTGGTGGGGGACTCCTGCGGGGGGGTGGCACCCAACCCTCCAGCAGCACCCCACCGCCACCAGCCGCTGCCACACTCACCGTCATAATCGGGGAAGCAGATGCTGAGATGGGCCTTCTTGATCTTCTCCAGAAAGACATCCTTCTTGTTGAGGAAGAGGACGATGGAGGTGGTGGCAAAGTAGCGGTGGTTGCAGATGCTGTTGAAGAGGTGCAGGCTCTCGTGCATGCGGTTCTGCAGAGGGACACAGCCCCGTGGTGACGCCCAAGTCATGAGCGGGACAAAGCAGAGGGGGTGTGAGGTGGTGAGTGTTCCTCACCACTTCATCATCCTCCACCAGGACCATGTCGTAGGCACTGAGAGCCGCGATGAAGATGATGCAGGTCACACCCTCAAAGCAGTGGATCCACTTCTTCCTCTCTGAGCGCTGTCCGCCCACGTCGAACATCCTGGGCAGGACAAGGGAGGGTCAGCAACCCCGCTCCTCCCCCACCCCCTGGCACAGCCCTCACTGGGGGCCTGCCCCCACCTGAAGTTGAGGTCTTTGAAGGAGAACTGGGTCTCGATGATGCCGGTTGTCTTGACGCGGGAACGCAGCACGTCCTGCTCCGTGGGGACGTAGCCGGGCGTCACCAGGCGCTCCAGGTCTGACAGGTAGCTGGCCGGGCACGTGGCGGGCATGAGACACAGGTTGGAACCCCCTCACGCCTCCCCCACCCCCACACTCCCTGGCCCCACATACTAGCCCGCAGAGTCATTGAGCTGGTACTCCGAGGCGCGGTCAAAGCAGGCTTGGATGCCCGAGTCCTTCCAGAGCCGTCCGATGATTTCTGACATCTCCTTAGGCATGGTGCCCTCCTCAATGGTGTCCGAGAGGTGCAGCAGCTTACGGGCATCATCCTGTGAGGGAGAGAGGTCAGTGGGGCCTGGGGACTGCGGCAAACCTCTGCCCAACGTGGAATGGCGAGCTCCTCACCTGGCGAGCCGTGTCCCCATACTGGATGTTGAGGGTGGTCATGGCCCGCACGATGGCCAGCATGGACTGGAGCGTGTTGCTGTAGATGATAGCAATGAACTCCAGGCATTCCTCCAGCGAGTAACCGTCCTGGTGGATGATCCTGGCCAGGGAAGATCACAGCATGGGGCAGAGCCAGGCACATGGGAGTGGGCACCCCACAGCTGCACCGTGGGACAGACACTGTGCACGGTGGGCACGACCAAGTGACACCCCCTTGGCACTTACTTCATCTGCTTGACAATGGTGCTCTTCCCCGACTCCCCTGCTCCTAAGGGGACAAAACGTGGGTCATGGTGGTGCCCACGGCGTGGCACTCCCAGCTGAGCCCACGCTGGCTCACTGAGAGCCTTGGTGCCCGACATGGCTGCGGGCACTGCTGGCTGGGCTAGCTCCGTGGCTCAGGGTGCGCAGGGGGATTAACAGCCTGGTGCCAGTGGCATTAAGGTTAGCCTGAGCCGCTGTGTCTAATGGGATCTGAAGCGGCTCAGCCAGGGACACTCTCAGGAGCCCAAGGGAAGGGTTGGGGACATGGTGGCATCGCAACCCTGCCACCCACCACCCATGCCCCAGACATGTGGCTGTGCAGGTGGATGTGTCCTGGGCCAGGCTGTGAGGACAGTGATGCCAGCCATGGCCCTACCACATACACAGCACCCCAGTCCTCAGGCACCATGGGGGGACTGGGAAGGACTGGGAATGACTGGGAGGGACACATAGCACAAGGGGGCTTCAGGTCCCTAGAAGGATGGGGCAGGAATACTGATGGGCTGGGGTGGTGATAGGTAGTGTTGGTGAAGGCTCTTAAGATGGGTTGGTTGTGGCTGAGGGACCTGGGTGTGGGGTGATGTTAGGTGGGCTGGTTGGGTTTAGGGTGTTGTGGAAGCCAGGGGATCTTAGGATCGATCTTAGGGCCTTACGATCTCAGGACCTCATCTCCTTGTTGAGATGGCCTGTTGTGTTTGGGGTGCCTGGTGGGGGGTGTTGAGCAAGGTGGGATGAGCTGGTTTAGGGGATCCTGGGAATGGGGGGGCTGTTGGTGTGGCTGGTTGGATTTAGGGGTGCTGAGGGAGAGAGGAAAACATTGGGTGGGCTTTTGGGGTTGACTGGCTGGCTTTAGGGGTGCTCTGGGGGTCAGAGGACTGCTAGAGTGGCCTGATTGGGTTTAGGGGTGCTTAGGACCAGGGGCCTAGGGACTGTTGAACTGGTTGGGTTTAGAGTGGGGTCAGGGAAACTTTGGGTGTTTTATTGGGGAGGGGTTGGTTGGTTTTAGGGATGCCTGGGAGTGGGAGGCTGTTGGGGACACTCCTGGGTTGTGCTGGAGGCATCAGGGAAACAAAATTTAAAGGTGCTGGACTTAAAGGTGCTGGAGGCATCAGGGAAACATTGGGTGGGCTCTTGAGATGAGGAGGTTTGGTTTAGGGCTGCTGGGAATGGAGCTGATATTGGGGTGGGCTACTTGGTTTTAAGGGTCCTGGGTGAGTCAGGAGAATGTTGAACGAAATGTGAGGGTGGGCTCCTTGGGTTTGGGGCTCCATCTGGGGCCAGGGGAATGTTGGATCGGCTGGCTGGGTTCAGGGGCAGTTGTGGGGTGTGCTGGCTGGGTTTAGGGGTGCCGGCAGGTTTCAGGGGCACATTGGGTGGGCTGTTAGGGTGAGATGCACAAAGGATGGGTATGCCCCCCAGGGTGTTGTCTCCCCCTTACCCAGCAGCAGCAGCTTGACCGTCCTGGCATCCTTCTCAGCGTCTTCCTTGAGCTTCTTCTCCAGCTCTCGGGAATGTTTCTCCTCGGCACTGGCCCCGGCTCCCATCCTCAGCCACGCAGCCCTGCGCTCCTTGGAGGTCAGCACCAAGATGGGCAGCGAGCTCCAGCCTCCCGCCGCCTCCAGCGCTCGCTCCCGGTGCCCGCCGCCGCCACCGCCACCGCCGCCCGCCCGATGTGCGACAAGGACGGGGCCAAGGTGCCGGGGCCGCCTGCCGGGGGGCTGCGCTCAGCACCCGGGGCTTAAGCTGGGCCCCCCCGATAAACCCCCTTCAATCTGCAGCGGGCTGAGCTCAGCAATCCCGTGGCTCCCGGTGTCAGCGCTTCTGCCGGGGGGGTGCCCCAGCCCGACCAGCCCCCAGCTTTGCCTCACCCTGGGGCTGGGGCAGTGACCCGGCCACCCTGGGGGGAGCGGGACCCCTTCCCATCTCCAGCTCTGCTGTGGACCCCAGGGGTTTGGAACTGGGGGGTGGGATGGTGTGTCTGCTGGGATCTGGTCAGAATGGGAGCAAATGTCCCCATTGTCCCCATCTCACCTGGTCATAGCCCCCTGCTCTGGACCAGTGCCCACTGTCCCACCCCAGTAAGCCATGCCAGTGTCCCCAGGGGCACTCTCCACAGTGATAGGATGTCAGCCTCCGTCACCACACCCTGTGACCCAAGGGACCCTTCCAGATGTCCACTAATGTCCCCATGCCCCCGGGTGCCTGCCCAGACACCCACCAGTACACTCCCAGTGCCACCAGGCCGGGTCCCTATCACCTCCACAGCGTCCCCAGGCCCTCCAGCAACACCTGCACAATGTTCTCAGGGACACCCGCACACCCTCCGCAGAGTTTCCAAAGCCCTCTCCCCTGACACTCCCGAGTGACTACGGAAGCAATCCCAGTTTTCCCAAGCAATTCCAGTTCCTGTGTGGAGACCATGTCCCCCCCAATAAAAAAAAAAAACAACAAAACCAAAACCAAAACCAAAACCTGCCCAACGCCCAGGGACACGATGTCTCTGGGTCCCTCTCTGCGCCTTCCCAGTGCCCCCCTCTACATCCCCTGTGCCCCCATTGCCACTGTGGCCTCCACAGCAAGACTGAGTATCCCAAGGAACAGCGCTGTAACTCCCCAGTGTCCCCCCTGCTCCGGTGGCTCCAGACCTTGCCAGGACTGCCCCCGAGACCCCAGTACAGCCCAGTGCCCCTGTGTCCCCTCATTTGTCCCCTCGTTTGTCCCCAGCGCTCCCCGCCCCGCACCGCGGCTCTCCTGCAGCGCCTCGCTCGGCCGCCAGAGGGCGGAAGCGCTCAGCGCAGCTCCCAGTACAGCCCAGTGC
>VWZP01001295.1:282469-305927 GCA_013396995.1 Dicaeum eximium | reverse complement strand
CCAGTACAGCCCAGTGACACCAGGGACACCAGTATAGACCAGTGACACCAGTGACACCAGTACAGCCCAGTGACACCAGTATAGACCAGGGACACCAGTACAGCCCAGTGCTCCCAGTACAGCCCAGTGACACCAGTATAGACCAGGGACACCAGTACAGCCCAGTGCTCCCAGTACAGCCCAGTGACACCAGTATAGACCAGGGACACCAGTACAGCCCAGTGCTCCCAGTACAGCCCAGTGACACCAGTATAGACCAGGGACACCAGTACAGCCCAGTGCTCCCAGTACAGCCCAGTGACACCAGTATAGACCAGGGACACCAGTACAGCCCAGTGCTCCCAGTACAGCCCAGTGACACCAGTATAGACCAGGGACACCAGTACAGCCCAGTGCTCCCAGTACAGCCCAGTGACACCAGTATAGACCAGGGACACCAGTACAGCCCAGTGCTCCCAGTACAGCCCAGTGACACCAGTATAGACCAGGGACACCAGTACAGCCCAGTGCTCCCAGTACAGCCCAGTGACACCAGTATAGACCAGGGACACCAGTACAGCCCAGTGCTCCCAGTACAGCCCAGTGACACCAGTATAGACCAGGGACACCAGTACAGCCCAGTGCTCCCAGTACAGCCCAGTGACACCAGTATAGACCAGGGACACCAGTACAGCCCAGTGCTCCCAGTACAGCCCAGTGACACCAGTATAGACCAGGGACACCAGTACAGCCCAGTGCTCCCAGTACAGCCCAGTGACACCAGTATAGACCAGGGACACCAGTACAGCCCAGTGCTCCCAGTACAGCCCAGTGACACCAGTATAGACCAGGGACACCAGTACAGCCCAGTGCTCCCAGTACAGCCCAGTGACACCAGTATAGACCAGGGACACCAGTACAGCCCAGTGCTCCCAGTACAGCCCAGTGACACCAGTATAGACCAGGGACACCAGTACAGCCCAGTGCTCCCAGTACAGCCCAGTGACACCAGTATAGACCAGGGACACCAGTACAGCCCAGTGCTCCCAGTACACACCAGTGACACCAGTACGGCCCAGCGCCCCCAGCACAGCATTGCACCACCCCCAGTACAGCTCTGCGCCCCGCCAGTATGCACAGTACTGACCCCAGCATAGCCCCAGCACTCCCAGTACTCACACCAGTACCTCTCCAGACGGCCCAGAGGAGCTCAGTCCCACCTCCATTACCCCAGCACTGAACAGTGCCCTGCTACAGCCCAGTACTGCCCACTACAACCCCCAGCAACCCCTACAGAACCATTCCCACCGCTCCCAGTACCACCAAGTACCACCTCCTACTGCCAAATCCTAATGCCTCAGCACTTCAGCACTAACACATCCCAGTTCTCCCAGTACTGCCCAGTACCAACTTCCAGTGTGCCCAGTACTACCTCTGATACAGCCCAGGACCTTCCAGCACTGACCCCAGCGCCTCCTTGAACTACTCAGAGCTTGGTACCACCCCTGTATCAATCAAAGTGCTCCCAGTATCATCCACTACCACCCTCTCTGCCCTGTGTAAAGCTTCCCCCCTACTCCATGCCCCCAGTACCACCAAGCACCAGCTCCCAGTCCCATATCCCAGTGCTCCAGTACCTTTCCCAGTGCCCCCAGTACTTTCCCGTGCTCCCAGTAGTGACTCTGAGTGCTCCCAGTGCCCAGTGGTAGCCCCAGCCACCAGCCCAACCCAGTGTACCCCAACCCCCAGCAGCACCACCCACTACTGCCACCTCCCCATGCGCCCTGCCCTGCCCCAGTGCCCCAGTGCTCCCCCAGGAGCAGCCCTCTGTGCCCTGGCAGGGCTCAGGGCATTACCTGGTGGGGCCAGGTCCGTCCCCTACAGAGCACACGCAGGCGCCCGCGTCTGTCCCAAGCCAGTGTTTATTTGGGAGTGCCCCTCGCTGCAGCAGGGGACACTCACTCAGCCCTGGTCACCCCTGTGTTTCCCATGTACAACTATTTACAACCCTCCACACCCACCGGGATGCCCAAAGAGGGTGGCTGACGGGCTGGGTGCCCCAAACACCTCTGGGTGACACTGCCACCAAGCACCAGCAGCTGCTTGAGGATTTATACCAGCATGGCCCCTTCTTCCCCTGTCCATCCCAAGACCCTGGGGCCAAGCCCCCACTATTGCCTGAACACCTCAGTCCTACCTTCAGGTTCCATCTCACCCTTGCCAAGGCCCCAGGGAGGGGACAGAGCCTTGCACCCCCACCCCTCCTCCTCAGCTTGCCTGGTGGACTACAGCTTCTCCACAGAAAGCACTTGCTCCTCCATAACCCTGTGGGGAAACTGAGGCACAAAGCTATGATGGCCATGCCCAGCTTGAGCAGGCAGACCTTGTCTGGCACTGCCTCTCCCCTGCCTCACCCCCCCTGCTCTCCCCAGGGCATCATCCCCTCTCACACGAGGACATCCATCCCCTAGCACAGTGCCATGCCCCAGCTGTGTGGGAGAGCACCTGTGGTGACCCACGGTCCCTGCAGCCACCCCAGGGGTCCCTGCTCCTCCCCAGGGGTCCTTGCCCCTCCCTGGGGCTGGAAGGTGGGGGTAGCACCACCCCAGTGACTATGTACAGCCTACAAATAAATACCACCTCCCGTGGGAGCGGGGAGCGTGCGTGTCTGCGTGTGTGTGTGCGTGGATGTGTATATGTATATATATATATATTTATTTATAGATATTTTTAATATTAAAAGGGGGGAAAAATAGACCACTGTGCTAGCAAAGTCCCTGATGATGGTTTCATGTATGCCCATAGGCCTCTGGCTGGTGATTCCGGCGGTTTCGAGGCTTCTTCTGGTCCTGCTGCTCCTTGGCTTTGAGGCCAGCCAGTGGCTGCGGGGGGCTGGCGGCCGTGTGCCACCAGTAGCCCTGGCAGTACTGGTCCAGGAGTCCCATTTCGGGCTGGCTGAGGAGCTGCAGCAGGTCCTGGTAGCGGGGAGTGGGGGCGCCCGGCGGGCCAGGGGGGGTCTCCGCCTGCACCAGCACGGTGTGCACGGCGCGGCTGCTGAGGACGCGGAGCTGCACCTTGGTCACCGTGTGCTTGAAGTTGTTCTCGGTGGCGGTGCACGAGTAGAGGCCGCTGTCGCTGAGCTGGAGGGCGCGCAGCAGCAAGCCCTGCTCCGTGCGCAGCACCCGGCCCTCCACCCGCAGCTGGGGGCACAGGGGGCACGGCTCAGCCCGCGGGCGCCGGGCATCCCCGCACCCCCCAGCGCGGCCCTGCCCTACCTCTTTCCGCCGGTCGCTGTTGTCCTTCTGCAGCAGCCACTTGACGCTGGCCTGGGGCGAGCGGGGCTGGCACTCCAGGAAGGCTGTGCTGCCCTCCACCCCGTACTGTACGGCCTCCACCGTGTTCTTGTTGGCTGCAGGGGGACCATGGGCAGCCAGGTCACCCCCACCCCACTGCAGTTCTCCCCTGCCCACTCTATCTTCAAGGGTGGGTGTCCATCCATCCATCCATCCATCCATCCATCCATCCATCCATCCATCCATCCATCCCATTCACCCATCCATCCCATTTACCCATCCATGAACCAATCCCTTTATCTGTGCTTGTTCTCATCCCCAATGTATCCACTCATCTACGTTAATTTTCCTCCCTACAACCACCCACTCATCCACCCACGCACCCACTCATCCACATATCCTCCCACACATCCACCCACAAAACCACCAACCCACCAAGCAATCGCTGTGTCCCCAACCCCAGCCCTGTGCCCTCAGCCTGCCCTCCCAGCTGCCCCACGCTCCCAGACCCCGCTCACCGTTGGAGTTGTAGCCGCGGCACTGCCGGATGGGGTTGCCGTGCCGCACGTCCTGCCGCCGGCTGCGCCTGTGGGAAGCGGGAGGTGAGAGGGGGGCCTGCGGCTGGGGGGTCCCTCCCGACCCTCTCGCTGGCCCAGGCTGTACCTCTTGGAGGAGGCGGAGTAGCGGGTGCAGGCGCTGCCGTCCCAGGCGCAGTAGGGGTCCCGCGCCAGGCAGCAGTCGGCGCAGGCTTCCCCGTACACGTCGCAGCGGTGCAGCGCCAGGTGCGTCACGCCTACGGCTGAGGACACGTACAGCTGTTGCTGTTGGGAACAAGGAGGACAGCGTGAGATACTACCTCATCCCCGCTACAGCAGGGCCCCTGCAAATATCCTGTTGTGGTGCTGTGGTGACGCTGGGCAATGCCACACCCTGGGATCTGCCCACCCAGGCCCCCGCTATGACTCACCCTCTTGGAGGAGATGGTCATCGTCTTGATGGGTGCTGGCACCTGGATGAGAGCAGGAATGAAGAAGATGGAGGGATGACTGCTTGGACTGACACTACAGCTCTGGGTTGGGCACCCTAGACCCCCCACAGGCAGCTGGAGCAGGCAGGAGGACGAAAGCCTGGAATCCCTCCAGAGCTGGCCAAGAGGTGGCTGGTGTCCCAAGGGACTGGCTGATGTCTCAAGGGGCTGGCTGGTGTCCCAAGGGACTGGCTGGTGTCCCAGGGAGTGACTAGTATCTCAAGGGGCTGGCTGGTGTCCCAAGGGGTTGGTTGGCTGGGTCAAGAACACTCAACAGATGGTGGAAGACATGCCAGCCCTTACCTTGAACACTTCAATTTCCTCCAGCATGAGCTCCTCTGTCTCCATGTCATCCCGGGGGAGCACAATGACCTTCTGCACAGTGCCCCGATCTGCAAGACACCACAGTGCCCAGGTGCTCAGTGCTACCCCTGGGCACCCATGCCCTCCCTGTCTGTGAAGGTGGTCCCTGCTGGGGCTGTGGGAAGGAAGGATGCCCCAGGCCCATCCCCACATCTCTCTTGCTGTGGCAGCTAGCTATGTCTGGGGTGGAGTGTGCCAGCTCAGGTGTCTAGAGAGTGCCACCAGAGTGCCAGAGAGTGCCCAGAGCAGCATGGGGACATGCAGCG
The DNA here is from genome assembly GCA_013396995.1 of Dicaeum eximium. Taxonomy (NCBI): domain Eukaryota; kingdom Metazoa; phylum Chordata; class Aves; order Passeriformes; family Dicaeidae; genus Dicaeum; species Dicaeum eximium. Next base: position 300,999 of record VWZP01001295.1, on the reverse strand, counting down.
GGGCAAGAGAGGGACCAGGATGGATCACGGGGGTTCTGGGATGCACATTAAAAGCAGGGGAAGCACTGGCCTGGATCATAGTGCCCCCAGGATGGGCACTGAAGTCTGGGAAAGGCATGTCAGTGCCTCTGGGATGGCCAACTGGGCAGGGAAGGCACAAGGCTGGATGATGATGGGCTTAGCATGGGCAGTAGGGAGCACAATGGATGGGTGCCAGGGCCAGGAAAGGATAAAGCTGGATGATGAGGCCCCTGGAACAGGCACCAGGACAGGGGGAGGACCTGGCTGCATGGTACAATCACTAGGATGGGAAGTATCATGCTGGATCACTGGCTGGAGGGGTAGGAGCTGGGCTAAGGGAAGGACCAGGCAGGACAGTAGGGTCTGTGGGATGGCATCGGGGCAGGGAAAGAACAGTCAGGAGCCTTGAGGAGGGGCAGGGATCTCAGGGGGGCAGTCTCAGCCCCTCACCCCGCTGTAGCGGCGGAGGGCACCGTGCTCTGGCCAGCCCTGGTGGTGCCCGTGCCCTCCGGGGCCGCGCCGGAGCATGCTGCGTTCCCCGCGGTGCGCGGCGTGGGTACCTGTGCCCAGGAAAAGCACCTCATAGCGCCCGTCTGCCGCGTCCACCTGGTCCACGGCCACGGTGGTGAAGCGGTAGTTGACGTTGGTGCGCACCACCAGCGGCTGGCGGTGCGTGGGGTACACGGCGTGGTACATCAGCGGGTGCGCGCGCATGAAGTTGATCACCTCGTCAGGGTAGTCCTTGGTCGACTTCATGGATGGGGTGAAGGTCCCCCCAGGGCACTGCGGCACAAACATCACCGGTGCTCGGCGGGTTGGTACCCGAGCACAGGTCGGAGGGGGCCGGCTGCCCAGCTGGCACTGGGTCACCTCCCCGCGGTGCCCAGAGGGTACTTACAGTGCCTGGACGGGGGTAGGGCATTTTCCCTGTGTAGGGCATCCACTGGTAGTTGGGTCCCTCCTTGTGGGCAAAGGGCCCGTTGAACACCATGCGGATGTCAGCCATGGAGTAGACACACACAGCAGAGCCTTTGAAGACCGACCTGAGGGGAAGGACCTGCTGCCACCCTTTGTCATGGCACTGCCAGGACACCCACCCAGCTGAGATCCCCTCCTCCCCTGCACTGTGCCGGGAGGGTCAGCACTCACCCCGAAGCGGAGAACACAGCGTAGATAACAGGGTTCTTGGTGTCCTGAGTCTGCTGGATGAAGACGTCCTCTTGGGACAGAAAGATGGAGGCGTCACCATAGGGAAGGTGGGCAGGGACACCAGGGTACAGGCAGAGCAGTTACCCAAGGAAGAGCAAGAGGCAGGGGACAGGAGGGGTGTCCCAGCTCTGCCCAGGGTTCCCTCCAAGCCTGCAGGGCTAGAGAAGGCTCCCATCCCTTTCCTCACACACTCACGGAGCTCGTCGAAGTGCGTTTCAATTCCATCAGGTCCCGGCACAGAGCAGACGAGCCGGGCCTTCAGGAAGGTGCTCCACTTGTTCACAAGGCAGCAGTGGCCCCCGTCGTCATTCTGCAACAGTGAGACCCCCGTGCTCAGCCCTGCTGGTCCCCCTGCCCACTTCCTTGCCCCCTTCCCTGCCTGTCCCCTGCTACACATACCAGGCAGATGCGCCCAATGCGGGAGTAGACCCCAGGACTCAGTGGGGCATCGGCTGACTTCTCTCGGAAGAAGAAGTAGAGCTTGTCATCATTCCTCTCGCTGCTGTCAGGGATGAGCTGGGCACGGACGAAGGCTGGGTCTGGAATGGCACAGCACAGCATGGCACCATCAGCCCATTGGTACCCCTGCTCCCTGTCATAGCAGGATGCTGAGCCCCCCTCTGCTGCAGCATCACCTCACTCCAGGAAAAGCACTGTCACAGGGTGAGAGCTACATCTGAGGAACTGGGTGTTTCTTGTGATCTCTAGTGCACCAGGAGAGGCTTGAAGCATCTCTGGGGTCCCTGGGAGCATTCCTGAGGTCCACAGGTTGAAGAGACACATCAGCTTACGAGCAAGGTGGTGGGAACCAGCCTTCCCCCCAGGAAGGAACCACACAGCATGGAAGCTTCTCAGGAAGCTTCTCCCTGCCATCCATCAGCCGGTGCCCAGCCTGTGCTGACAGCTCCCCCTCTTCGGGTTACCACCCCGCTGGCTCCCCAGCCCAGCAGGATCATCCCATCTGCTCTGCTCTGTTTACTCAGCTGCTGCCCCGCAGGCAGGGGTGCTCCAAAGGGGGCAGAATGAACGTTCGGGGTCATCGACTGCAGGCGACACGGTTGACATCTCAGCACTGCAGAAACCCAGGCACTGACACCGGCAGAGCCAGCCCATCTCTCACCAGTGCTCCCACTGCCCAGCAAAGCTCCAGGTGTGTCTGTCACTGCCCCACACAGCTATCCTTGCTCTTGTGCCTTCACATCCATCCATCCATCCATCCATCCATCCATCCATCCATCCATCCATCCATCCATCATCAATTCATATATCAATCATCAATCCATCTATCCATCCATCCATCCATCCATCCATCCACCCATACATTTTCTGTCCATCCGTCCATCCATCTATCCACCTGTCAGCTGTCAACAATCCATCCACCCCTCCATCCATCCATCCACCCCTCCATCCATCCATCCATGCACCCACCCACCCACACTAGCTGCTGTCTCTGCTCTGGCAGAAGGATGCAGTGCCATATGACAGGTCTCATCTCTAGGGCTGGAGCCATGTGGCCCCCAGGGCACCTGGGCCAGTGCCAGCTGAACTCACCATTGAGCCAGCGGGAATTGTACTGGTCTGTCCTCATGGCTGTCTGCTTGCCCATGGTGCGGAAGATGGCTGCGTCCGTGCCCATGAAGTCGATGTAGACGCCAGCATAAAGCTCTTCATCTGCAGAAGGCAGAGGTCAGCCAGGCATCCCCACCTCATCCCATCCCATCCCATCCACCCACCTTCTTCAACTGCCAGCCCCAGACCTGGCTGGTAGCCACCAGGCAACCAAGAGCCACTGCCTGTGACTATCTCAGAGAGTTCTGGAGGTTGGCACTGGTCTGTAACCACGATCTCCACCTCTGCTGGGCCAGGTGCCTGGCCAGCTGAAGCAGGCAGGGATGGTGGAGCAGGAACCCTGCTCCTGGTGGGAGTTGTTCCATCCCGCCTGCATATTCCCTCTGCCCAGAGCAGGAGCACTGGCACCAGGGAGCCACAGCACTCACTTATTAATGCAGAGACAGTGTCTACTTTGGGGTCGTAGGAACACTTCCCCTTGCCCGACTCCAGCTTATCTGGCTCCAGGTAGAAGATATAATCCTGGAGAAGGAAGCAAATAGAGCAGCTGGTTAGACCTTCACCCCTCCATTCACGTGACAGCTCCCAAAGCCCACCAGGAGAGCCAGCCTCCTCCAGGACGGTGCACAGCAGCAAGGACAGATGTGGATGGACCACACAAGGGGTCTGCAGGTCTTCTGAGAAGCTGAAGCTCCTGTGAGTGACTCCTCCAAAGATGCTGAGTGCTTCTCCATGCCCTCCACCACTTGGAGACTTGGCTGAGCCATCAGGCTGAAGTGGGGCATCCATCCCTCAAGTCTGGGAAGAAATCTCCCTCTGACTGCCTCTTCACTCCCGCTGGCTGTGCTGCACGCTGCCGCTTGCCCAGCAAGGTCACACAGTTCCAGCAGCTTCAGCAGGCAGGGTCTGGCCTGCAGCACAGCTTGGCACAGCTCGGCACAGCTTGGCTGCTGGACCCATTGTACTTCTCTCGCCAGGGCCATTTTCCAGTGCTCTTCTTCACAAGGTGAGATGCTGTGTCTGCTCCGTGGGATGCCTCCCTACTGTCACTTCTGCCTTCCCCACGGCCATCCCTGGCACCATCACACATTCCCAGCCAGGAGCGAGACCCACACTGCCTCTGGAGATACATTCAAAATCCTCTGCCAGTGCTGGCTGGGGATACACAGGGACAAGGTGGCCCAGCCAGGTCACTCCTCACGCTAGCACAGGGACCACCTTCAGCTGAGACAAAGCAGCAGCACAGAGCATCCATGAAGAGCCTGGGCATGGGGGAGACCTTAAGCAACCAAATTCAGCAGATGCCCGCTGGCACTGTGCCCTGGCTTTGGCACATGGGTGATGGACATGGTGACAGCCACCCTCCATTGAGAGGCCAGCAGGGTCCTGGTGGAGCTCTGCCTCTGGGAAGAACAAGAGGGATTGAGGGGCTGGGATCTCACTGTGGGCATCTCCCACTGGAGAGTTTGCTCACACCAGCTCCTGCTGGGGCACCAGGCCCAGGGATGGGCACAGCCATGTTTCACCACCCACATCACTGCACTGTGCAGTCTGTGCCACCACCCCCATCACAAACACCTCTGCCCAACGCGGGCCCCGCTCCTGAAGTAGGCAAACACCTCACATGGACAACCTCTCTCTCTCCAGCATAGCCCTGGCACTGGCTGCATCATCTCACCCTCCTGGCCAGGCAACACAGGAGACATTGTGGTGCTGGCACTGCTGATCAGCTAATGCACCTTAAAATGCACCAGAGCTGCCAGGAAGCAGGTGCTGGCAGCCCCCAGGGAGCTCCTGCTAGGACACACACCCTCTTCCCCAGCAGGGAGAGAGGAACTGGAGTGACCTGAGGGGGCTAAAAAGGCCATGGAATTTTCCCAGCTGGCACTGGGGAATTGGCCGCAGGAGCTGCCCGCAGTCGGGGAGATGCTCACTGCCAAGCATCACCCTTTGCCCCTGACCACCCAAGGAACTGGGGGAGCCCCAGGCTGCACCAGGGTGCCCATGTTCCCCATGCTGACCCATGCACTGACCCATGTTAGTCCGGAGGGGAGAGGCTTGGGGGTGACACTGTCAGGGTGGGCTGCACTCTGGGGTGCTCCCAAAAGCCAGGGATCGCTGTCACCTCCCTGAGTGCACTTGACTGCCAGGATGACACAAGCCCTTCTTGGGGTAAGGTGAAGCAGCTGCTCAGTAATGTTTCTGTAGGCCCTACCCAAACACCTTCTGCTCATCACTTCGGTATCCTCCCCTGAACCATCCCAAGCCCTGCGGCTCTGCCAACACACGGTCCCACTTCCAAGGGACACAGCAAGCCTGGAGTCAGGCAAAGTCAGCGGTGGGTGGAGAGCCACCATCCCTGACAGTGTCCCCCACGGGGGGCTCCTACACGGACTAGGAGGAAGGAGTTAGTGAGAGGAGGAAAGCCGACGCCAGGCCGGAGGCCGGGAGATGCTGTGCTGGGAGGGAAGGGGGTGGCGGGGATCCCACGGCACGGGGCGCCCGGCCCAGGGGTCGGAAGCATGCCAGTGGGATGGAGGAGCCTGCGGCTCTGGCGTGCCCCTGTGGACAGGTGGGCACGGCTGCGGCGGGCTCCCAGACCGGTTCCCACCTTGCTCTGTGCTGGTCTCGGGCTGAGGGGGCTGTCGGTGGATCGGCTTTCCCGGCCTCCCGGCTGGCTCGGCGGAAACCCCTGGGGAAAAGGAGCAGGGCAGAGAGTTAGCGCCAGCAGGGCAAGGACCCCCCAGGGCAGGGGTGAGCAGGGGACCGCAGGAGCTGCGGTGATGGATGCCCACTGAGCAGCAGCACTGCTGTCCCCCTGGACTCCTTGATGCTCCCGGATGGGCTAGCCTCCAGCAGGAGCTTCTCCAGGACAGATCCTGCTCTCTCCCACACAACTGGGGTGCCCTAGCATGGGGTAGGAGAGAATGGAGAGATGGCGACCCACAGCCAGTCAGGCCGGGCTCACACCTGGGGGCTCAAAAATGTCACCTGCCACCTTGTTCCTTCTGCGTTGATGAGCAGTGCATCAGCACCAAAGCTATTAGCGCCATGGGGTCACTGGAGCACTTCCACACTGCCACTGACTCTGCTGCACAACTAGTGCTTAGTGCTGTCCTTGACTGCCCTTGCACCCTAGGTCCTCCTCATATGCTGCCACTCCCCAGTTCAGTCCCAATCCAGTCCCAATCTGGAATGGTCTGAGCAGCATCCACCTCTCTCAGTGCCCATGCCAGGCTTTGGGGCTCTGATGCAGACTCCCGTTCTTCATATCCAGCGCCGTGATCCTCCCTCAGTTTGGGCTGGTGACTCCCTGTCCAGCCCCAGCAGAAGACACAGCCTGGGACCTGTCACTCCACTGTGGAGGGGACAGACACCTCACAGGGCCTGGGACCCCTGGGATACTCATGCTGCTACTTGCAGAGACTGGCTCCCTCCCAAGGCTGTCCTGAAAATGCTCCTCTGTCTGCCACACATCCTGCCTGGCAGCATGCAGCTTTAATGCCACCCTCTCACTGCAGGTTATGGTCCTTGGTGCTGGGTGACATCCATCCGGGGATGTTCTTGACATGGACACATGCGCTGGCACAATCTCTGCACGGCTCTCCCTGTGCAGCACCGGTGCTGGCATCCTTGGAATCTATGGTGAGGGGCTCAGCAGCCTGGCAGTAAGTGGGAAGCTGGGTTGACATGTCCCCCATCCCAGCGGAGATCCAGCAGTGGCTGCAGCCAGCAGGGTGGGAGGGCACGTTGTGTGGAAGCTGCCATCAGAGTACAGCCAAGTTCCAGCGTGAAGAGAAGTCCTCGGTCGGTGGAGATGGCTTGGCCTCGCTCAGCAGCACAACACTGTTAGCCACGGTCACCCCCAGCCTGCCCTTGCCCAAAGCCTTCAGCCCCCAAGCTCTCCCACCAGCCAGCAGAGCTGAGCCAAGCACCCACCCCACTGCAGAGCCCCGGTGGCTGTGCCAGCACCACCGTGCCAGACACCAGCTCAGCACCCCCGTCCCTCCCGCCCCTCACCTGGGCTTTGCGCCCGCGGTTGACGAAGGCACAGATGGGGTTGTAGGCGCCAGTGCCACACACGTAGAGGTGTGTCCGGTTCCAGGGCTGGATCAGGCGGATGAAGTTGCCACACTCCCCCTGGGAAGCAGAGGAGAACACGTCAACCCAGGCCACAGGGGCTATAGGTTGCAGTGGGGCCATGCATGGGATGAGACAGGTCATTGGATGGCATGGGACAGCATGGATCAGGGGCTGGCATGGGCACCGAGCCAGCAAGCCAGAGAGCCCAGCCCTGGCTGGCAGGAGGCAGCAGCATGGGGAGCTTGGCCTCCTACTTGCCCAGAAACCTCTCCAGGACTTGCCTGGCTGGAACAGACTGGGTGACAGGACACTGCAACACCCTGGAGGGCCACCCCATCTCGACATAGCTGTACATGCTGGGAAATGGCTTTTCCAGAGTAGGATACAGGGACCTGAATCCCACTCCAGTGCCAGGCACCAGCCCCAGTCCACTACCAGAGAGGGGTCATGGTGGTTACTCACATTACTGTTCTTGCCTGATAGGATGCATTCCTCGATCCTCTGCTGGGACGCAGGCCAATGGATCTGTGGAAACACCAACCCAGGGGAGACCAGCGCTCCCACCTGGCCCCACCAGCACCAGTTATGCCCACCGAGCTCTTGCCCTGGCAGCCAAAAGGTCCCCAGAGTGCCCAGTTACCCCTTCCACCCGCTCCCCCCCACCCTGCACGGGCAGCTTACGATGAGGGGCTCGCGGTTGATGTCGTGGAGGTCCAGCGAGAGGACGTAGTCCTTGCTGCCCACGTACATGCGGTCGTGGTCCTCATCCTTGAGCAGGATGCGGTAGTCACTGGAGTTGAGGAGGAAGTTGAAGAAGTGTGCTGTGCCCGTCGCCTTCAGCTCTGCAGGGGGAAGGGGAAGGTGTCAGTACCCCAGGGACCCCCATCTTTGCCAGTGTCATCCCTGAGTCCAGGCCTGGGCCCAGCTGGAGAACACCTCATGAGAAGAGGTGCCCACTTTCTACTCCACGAGCACCATGATGCTGCCACCTCTATGCAGGACAAGGGACAATGATAGAGATAATCATGGCCACCTGGGACAACCAAGAGTGGCCAGAAGAGAAATCATCAGAACCTCAGGAGATCCAGCACCCCACAGCAGGGAGTGGAGTTGCCACTGAGATGGGGCAGGAGGCTGGGGCTCTCTGCCACTGCAGCCCAGAGACCACAGGCCCCAAAATTTCCAGCATCATCCCCCTCCTGCACTGTGACCCCATGTTCCAGCCAAGCCTCTGGCTCCCACGATGGCAGAGCTGGGACCCCAAGGAACCAGCTCCAAGGGAGGTGATGAGCTTCTCCCCCGCCCCGCACACCCCATCCCCCCTTGGAAAGTTATTTTTAGTCTAAGTGTGGGAGCAAGGAGTGAAAGAGGATAATGAGGGTCATGAATATTCACAAGTGCAATGAGGCAGCCAGATGGAAGGCAGAAGTGCTGCAGATGATGTGGGCCAGTGCCAAGAACCACGTGGCAGGGGCCAGGGCACAAGTAAGACAGAGCACCCTGCCCCAGCAGGATACAATCTGTGCTGGAGGCCACCTCTTTGGAGATGCCACTCTTTGGAGATGTCACTCCCCTTGGAGGTGTCACCCCCTTCGGATACCACCCCCAAATATCAGATGCCACCTCCATGGGATGACATCTGCCCTGGATGCCACCTCTTTGGATACCATTCCAAGCCATCAGATGCCATCCTCACGGGACGTCATCTTCCCCATATGTTTCCTTTTGGAGGTGCTGCTCTCTTAGGATGCCATCAACAGCCATTGGATGCCACCTCCACGTGATGCCATCAGCCTCTGAAGCCAACCCCTTTGGAGGTGCCATTCTTTTAAAAGGTGTCACCCTCTTTGGATGCCACAAACAACAAGATGCCATCCTCAGCCATTGAATGTCACCCTCATGGGATGCCATCTGCCCCAGATACCCCACTCTTTGGCCTTGTCGTCCTCTTTGGATGCCACCAACAGCCATCCTATGCCACATCCATGATACACGGATCCAACGAGCACCCTCACCCTGTGGAGTTCGACCCTCCATGCAGAGGGGTGCCCTGTGCAGGCACCAGGAGCAGCTCTGGGGACCCCTCTCCTGGGGAGGAGCGGAGCAGGGTCCTGCAGGTCAGTGTCAGGAAGCACCACACCGGCTTCCAGGCAGTGCAGGGCAGGGCTCCGGCAGCCAGCTTCCATTCCAGCAGGAGGACAAGTGCCAGCAGCTCCCCCTGACCTCCCGGGTGCACAAGGGACTGGAATGTCCCACAGGCGCCCCCAGGGTCCCTTCCCATGCAGGGCACCCCCCCGTCCCTCTGCTGGCAGCTGTTGATGGTCCCAGTCCCGGCCGTGGCAGCGAGGCCAGCGCACACACACAGCGCGGGAGCCCTCGGAGCCGGCTGCAGGAAACGTGTCATGGGATGTGACACGAACCTGCCTGGCTGGGGACAGCCCGTCTGCCAGGGCTGGACACAGCATGAGCACGGTGGGCATGTGCAGGGGCTGGAATTTGGGCTGCAGTGGAACGGTGCCAAGGATGGGGGGCCAGGGAGCTGCTCACCCACCCACCCACAGCAGGCTCCTCCTCCTGCCTGGCCCATCTGGGCTCCAGATGCTCCCTGTTGCTGCTGCTGGCTCACATGCCACCCATGGCGTCCCCAGCCTGTCCTGCAGCGGTCCCTGGCTGTGTCATGGCACATTGGGTCTGGTCCCTGCCTGTCCTACATCCTGAAGCTGCCCCACCGGCCCATGCAGTGTGTGTGTGCAGGTGTGTGCCCCACACTCTGTGTGTGCTGGTGCCTCCCTCAGGGCGATGCTGGTGTCGGTGGGGACCAGAGCTCGGGATCCAGGAAAGGACAAGGTGGCTCTGGCAGTGAGTGACACGGGCAGAGCAGAAGAGCTCGTCCCCAGCTGCCAATGATGGAACTGCACGCCCAGGCTTCCCACTCAGGACAGAGACACCTGGAGCAGGCAGAGACAGGGATGGCAATTAAACCGGACAGGAACCTCCATGCCAGGACAGCCCCTCATCTGTTATCCCTGCCCAGCCTGGAGACACCAGCACCAACAGCTCCGGCATCATGGAGCGCCAGGACACTTGGTGGTGGAGGGCTCCGTGTCAGTGACAGCCACAAATATCCCACATCCATTAGGATGAGCCTCTCCAGGGCTTGACAGGGGACAGGGGCAGTAGCACAATGGGCCTTGGCCCCGCACCGGGGGCTCCATTCAGCCCCCCACGGCCCAGCGATCAGAGGGGGCACTCCCAAAGCCGGGCGGTGACAGACCCGCTGCCCCGGAACGCCCTCTCCAAAGACAATGCCGGGCCAGGCAAGCCCCTGCCACAACCTCTGACCTCTCAAACCTCCATCGCACTGCCTAATCCCCCAGTGTCACTGTGCCCCCAAACGTGCCCCCAGCAGCCATGGGGGTCCCTGGGGATGGAGCAGGGCAGGGGAAGCCCGCTCACCAGCCGATGCACCCCAACGAGCACATTCCCTCCAGCTTCGCCACTGCCAATCCCGGCACCGGCACAGCTTCCCCGGCTGGCCGGGAGCCTAATCCTATTTTAATTGCCGAGCACCGGAGCCAGGAGCCGCTCGGCATCACAGCCAGGGTGGCCTCCCTGGGGACCGTCCCCTCACAACATTCCGCGGGGCCCGCACCGAGCCCCCGGGACTCGCCTGCCCGCAATGGTTTCGTGTCCTCGGGCGTTTTGCTGTAATTACCCCACACCCTCGAGCGGTGCCTGCGGCCAGGAGCCCGAGGGCTGGCACCACGGAGCGATGCTCTGCTCTGCCCGCGGCACCACCGCCCGACTGCGTGCTCTGCAAAGCCAAATTCCTCCTGCAATGCCCATTTCGGGCCGCATTCCCAGCCCCGGCAGCTGTCCTCCATTGCTGGCTGTCACCACTGGCCCCCATCGGGCAGGGGTGAGTGGTCCCTATTCATCACCCGCTGGCACCGAGACCAGTGCTGATCTCCACAGCAGAAGGGAGATTTTGGGGGTTCTTGATAAACCGAGCACCCCGAGGGACTCCTCACCCCACCCCAGTCCCCCAAATCCTCCCGACCCCCCAAACATCACCAGGGCACCAGCATGAAGAGTTAATGCCATTACGACCCGAGCGGGTTACCTCCCCAGGTGCACCATCACTACATTCCCCAAAACCAATTACAGGCGCTCTCACCTAATTAGATTCTAATTATGGGCTTGTAGCGCATTCAACATAATTAGCATGTAAATTACACGCCGTGTTTATATTCAATAACCGCACTCCCACCCCCCCAACCCCGGCTGGCGGAGCCAGCGCCTTTCGGGAGCCCTTTCTTTGCATGGGGAAGAATGAATTCACTTTACATGCCGATGGAGAAGCCCAGCACTGATCCCAAGGGAGCCTGGCACAGCAGGGATAAATCCCATCTCCATCCTGCAGCGTTTTATCCCACAAATTTAGAAGCGTGCCCCAAATTTTGATTATGTTCGCTACTCATTTTTTTCCCCTACTTGGAATTTGAGATGCAGCTTTTTGGGGACGCGTCAGAGAGGCAGGATGGGGAGCAGTGCCAGGAGAGGGACAGGGGGCTGGATGTGTCCCCTCTCGTGGTTAAAGCATTTGTTGTCATTGGGCCTGATCAAAGAGCTGGGTGGGTCGTCCGATGAAAGCAGAATTGCTTATTTGTTTGAGCGTCACTCCGCTACCCCTTGATGGGTTATTTATGATGTAATTAAGCTAATTACATGTAATAAGAGAGTTTCCGTGGCCCCTAGCCAAGCTCTTTTCCCATTTAACCGATTCACAGGTGGGAGGAAACCGAAGCTGCCTTGCAGGGGCTTGGGAGATGAAATGACTCCTGTTCCCGCTTGCTGCCTTGCAGCCCCGACCATCTCCAGCGCCGCTGGAGCATCGCCCCGTGCGGGCACTCGGCAGGGGAGCAGAGGACAGGTGCTGCAGCCGCCCGGCCAAATCCCTCGGGATGAAAGAGGTGCCGGCCGGGTACTCCTCGCAGCTATCACAGCCCGGCCGCTTGGGCGCAAGCCANCACGCCCGCCGGCTGGGGCGAAAACAAAAAAAAAATAAAAAAAAAAAAAAAAAAAAAAAAAAAAAAAAGAAAACCCACATTTTTACAGCGGAAACCGCTGATTCATCCCCGGGCCAGCCTGCCCCAAGCGCTGGTGTGTGGATGTGCCCCAACGAGCGATGGTGGCATGGAGGACCCCGTCCCCACCGAGCACCACTGTGCAGTGGAGACCAGGCTCTTGGCTGGGTTGGGGGATGCTCCAGCAGCATGAAATCCCGCTCAGAAAAGAGCCTGGACTCAGAAAAAAAGACTTTTAATCACCCCAAAAGCAAAGTGCTGAGCTGACTTGCCCCAACCCACTGCTCTTTGGGCTTTTTTGTTTATTGTTTGGACGATATTTCTTTCCACAGCCCCTGAGGGGAGGGCACGGTGCTGGGTGGAAACTGCGGCTGCTCCAGGCTCTCTGCTCTGTGCCCGAGCGAGAACACCCATGCCAGGACAACAGGAAAGGCCATGCTGTTCCATAAGGAGCATTGTTAATTTGAGGGATAACTAGCTTATTAGCTATAGGCTTGAGGGGGCTGAAATTGCACAGGGTTTTGCGGGGGGAGGGTTTAAGGAGCTTATGGAGCTTCGCAGCCGGAGCCAGGGAGCTCAGCCCCAGCAGCAGCCGGGCCCAGCGGGTGGAGGAGCTCTGCCGCAGCTCCCCACTGTCCCAGCCAAGGAAATCCTCTTAGGGGTCACAGGGTTCAGCCCCATGTCCCCGCCCCTTAGGGCACGGGAAAGGGGACTGTGGCATCCCCCTGACCTTTACGGGGTCTGAGGAGCAGCATGGGGCACTCACACCAGGGCGGGGCCCAACAGTGCCAGTGTTCCCAGCACATTCCCAGTGCTGGCTGTCCCTAAGCCCTTGGCTCTGCTCGCAACCCCCTGTTTATCCCATCCTGCTGTCACCAGGCAGTGCCCACAGCTGCGGCAGCTTAGGAGGGCGCCTGGGCGGCCCCCAGGACACGGTCCCCTGTCCGGGCTCCTCTCCAGCCATCTGCCACCCCCTGGCCTGGATCAAGCGTGCTGGTATCTCCTGGCCACCGGCAGAGATGCCAGCGGGGTGGGAGGGGAAACTGAGGCACGAGGCAGGCAGGAACGAGGCTACGCACAGGGCTGGCAGTGGAGCCCACAGGAGACTCCATGTTCAATTCTTTCTTTTTAAAGTGATTTTTTTCCCCTGCAGGAACTGCCCTGCCTCTCACCCCGCCCCTCTCCACCAGGGCTGCCCCTGGCTGGACCTCAGCCACAGCTTTTCCGAGAGGTGCCAGCTCGGCTGTTCCCCTCTCTGGGGGGAGCAGCTCCTGTTTGGAAGCCCCACGGAGAGCCCTGACCTCGAGGGCTTCCCGCCATGATGCGGGGCGAGAGCCCACCCTTCCTTCCCGCACGCTTTTCCCATGCTGGACAGGGAGCAGGACATGGAGGGATGAATCATCATCATCATCATCACCACCTCCAGCACCCTCGTGGGGAATGGGCCAGCCTCTCTGGTGCCCGAGCCCCCGGCCCAGAGCAGAGGGGGCCGCAGGATGTGTACAGCAGTGTGGGGAGTGAGTGAATTGTTAGCACGGAGATGATTAAAAATATCCACCCTATTTCTGGCCAGCGCTGGGCTGGGATCTGGGAAGAGCTGTTGGCAAAAGGGAGCTGTGCCGGAGCCGCTCCCAGCACTGTTCTTTCCATGCTGGTCACCTTCCTCCTGCCGACACACGGACAGGAAAGCCTTGAGAGGCGGACAGACGTAAAGAGACCACGGGGGTGACGGGATGTGGGGAGGCCTGACCCTGCCCAGCCCATCACCCTGCACCAGGGCACAGGAGCTCAGTTCCCACCCCTTCCCTATCACTTCAGCATTTTATAGATGTATTTTTTTTTAAATGCACTCAGAGACGCCGGGGCTCCGTAGAGGATGACGCAGGCCCCGGGGAGCTGCGACAAACCCCTGGCGTGCGATAACAAGCGAAAGCAAACAAACCCAGAGACGCTCCCGCGGCTGGCAGGGCTCCAGCAGCGCGGCCGCCCAGCCAAGGCGCCGGGGGACACACTTGGGGACATGGCGGCTTCTTCCCAGCACCCTGGCCACAAGGCCACCTCGATCTCACCCTGGCATGGGGATGCCTCAGCCATAAGGATGCCGTGCTAGAGACCCGCACCCCAACCCCAGCAGCTGTGACTGCACAAACGGCCACCTGGTCCCCTGTGGCACCACAGCCATCCCTGACAGCAGAGCCCAGCCAAACTCGCCACACAAACGTCCCCCAGCCCAGAGCCATCACACTCAACCCACTGGCTGCAGCTGCACTGGGAGATTTGGCATTTGGGTGTCTTCCCTGCCTCTTCAGGCAAGAGAAGGGGCTGGACCATCCACAAAGTGCCACTGTCACCCCATATCTCATGGTTCTACGGCTTCAGGGAGGCTGCACACAGATGATCCACTCAGGAGCTGCTCACCAGCAGTGTGGCTCCCAGCTGGCCCTCCAGGAAGGCCCTGGGACAATTCTCCACCATTGCCACCCTTGTCAGAGTACAGGCAGGAAAGAGGCGAGTGGCACCCCTTCCCAACCCCGATGTGCTTGGATCCAGCACACTGCTGGCATTTCTTCCCCGTGCCAGTGCAAATCAGTCCTTCTCCCGCCACAAATCCCCCCTCTAGGCAGCAAGGGCAGGGGGAGCCCTGCCAGACCGCCTCAGGCAGAAGGGAAAAGGACTGGAGATCCTGAGCACAGCCAGGAACCATTGCTCCAACCAGCTGCAGCCAAAAAAAACCAACCCCAAACCAGCCCCTAACTTGGGGCACAGCAAGTTTAACCATGCCTATCCAGAATTAATCTCACTCCTGGAGCACAACGTGGTGGTGGGCACCAGGTCCAGCTGGGACTTTGCTGGAGCCTCTTCTCCCCACAGCTGTGAGGAAGAGGTGTTTTAAGCCAAAGTAGGGAAGCATCTGTACAGCAGCTAAAGTGCCCCAGCAGCCCCCAAAACCCTCCAAAAACTCTGTTTGGAGAGAAAAGTGGCGCCTGCCTCTGGGGAGGAACTTGCTCGCTGCTTTCCAGCCTGGACTTGTCCCCAGACTCTTCATACCAGCCATTTTTTCTGTCAAGACCAGCCTGTAACACCCGTGGCTATTGCTGCTTCACCGCGTTTGCTGTCAGCCCCCCCGGCCCTTCCTCCTGGCTCTGCTGTGCTCACCATCAGCTCTGCCACCACATCCTTGGGCTCACAGGTTCAGTAGTGACCAGAGGGCAAAGGCACAGAGGGACAGCAAAGGAGGGGCACAGGCAGCACAGCCCCAGCTCTCCCACAGATCCCAAAGGGAGGCAGACATGAGACACCTCGTGTCTGTCACCTCCTGACACACATCCAAGCAGGCAAGCCCCCAGCAGGAACAATTTCCGTTCTGCTCCTGCAGGTTTGCAGCCCTGGGACCTGCCTCATCAGCCTCAGCCTGCCCTGCTCAGCAACCTCAAAACAGGAGCTCAAGACAAACCCCCCCACCAATGTGCACCCCAAAGCTGACTCAGGGGTCCCCCCACAGCTCCTAGAATGGCTGGGTGGGCTAAGCAGCCCCGGTATGAAAGGGTTAAGCCCCTTCCCCCCCACCCAGCACCCTCCCCTCCTGCCTCTCCCGGCTCCCTGCCAGCTCCCAGGCGTTAATACCAGCTGGGGGGGTCGGGGCGGCGTCAAGCTGCTGTCTGGAACCGGGGTGCTGCCGGGGGGGCTTCCCACACCTCAGCACCCAGCTCTGCCAGATGGAGGGAGCCACCCACCCACAACAGGAAGCATAATGGGGCGACCAGGCAAGCTACCAGCCCCCCAAGACTGCGTCTGCTGGTGCAGATCGGGAGCTCAGCCACACCTGAATACGGATCCCCGTGGAGATTCCTGAGGGTGCAGATTGCTGACGCCCCCCGAGCGAGGAGGATGAGAAGGAGCCTGTACTGGGGTGCCCGTGGTTTCCTCCATCTTGGGGTCCCACCCCACCCCCCACTGCAACAACCAGACTCTTACCTTTGAAGGAGAGCTGAACCCTGGGGGTGGCGAAGCCGTGGTCCTTGGGATGGGCAGCCCGCCAGCCCAGAGTCAGCAGGGTGGCCCAGAGGAGGACACCGACCACGGGCATGGTGGGCACGCGCCTGGGCGCCGAGATCGAGGGAGTCTGGGGGAGCCGAGCCTGCCAAGGAGGGAACACGTGGGAGGGATGTCAGTGCACGGCACCCACACCCCCCTGAGGGGTACAACCCCACAGCCCGCTCTCCATCACCCTCTGGGGAGGATGGGAAGCCAGCCCCTGGAGGCTGAACTCCGCTCTGCAGACTGGGGGGGCACAAATCGGGGGGCCACAGCCTCACCTCCCTGGTGAGCACGCAGGGCGAGGCAAGCGTGGCGAGAGCCGCTGCAGCACCCTCCTCCACCCCAGCTGGTGAGCCTTGGCCAGGTGAGGAGCATCCCTCCATCCCTCCTCGCACCCCCCTCACTGCAGCATCCCCCACTGGGCTGGCTTCCCCTGCCCTGGCACCCAAAGGGGTCCCACTCCCAGCCCTTGCCTCCCCACCTCTCCTCCCAGCCCCCAGCAAAGCCACAGCAAGCAGAGCTGGGATCAAATCTTTCCAACATGAAGGAAATCTGGACTTCATTATTCCAAGANAAAAAAAAAAAAGCCCTGCCTGTGTGCCAGGCAGCTGGACTCCCTGGGGCTCCAGCACTGAGCGGAGTCCGCCAAGCTGCCTCCAGCAAGCCACACACGCACCCCGGCACGGCACGGCGCACCGTGCCCCCCGCGCACCCCACGGCCCTTCCTGCACACACCGTGCCCTGCCTCAGGCCCCTCTCCCCAGGCAGCACCCTCCTGGGGGTCTCTCTGCACTTCAGGCAGGATTTGGGAAGAGGCCCACGGTGGGAAGCCCCTCATGTCCCCAGCGTGCGTGCCTGGGTGGGATGCGCTGTGCCCTGGCATCCGGGTGGGCTCAGGCACGTGGGGAGTACCCAGCCAGCCCAGTCAGCTCTGGGGGAAGAGGGGTCCCCATCCTGACACCCCCATGAAGCCATGCCCTCCAGGGCTCTGCCAGCTGCCACCACACAGCCCCACAGGGGAAAGGCACACCCAAAGAAGCTGGAGGGGTGGCTGGGAGCCCTTTGGGGCACCCCGGAGAGAGATGCTGAGCTGCAAGGGGGGCGATCCCGCACCCCACCCGGGTGGTCTGGCTGGCCTCTCCTGCAGTGCACAGCACCCACACCACCAGCCTCAGCCCCAAGCAGGGCAGGGGCAGCAGCACTGTCACAAGAAGCGGGGCAAGACCCCGAGTGTGGTGGCACCGCTGTTCCCTGGGGCTGTGTATTGTTTTTCTCCTTCTTGCCTTTGGGGTCAGTAAATATTTCAATTTGCTCCTCTGCCCCTGAGCACACCCAGCTCTGCTCCATTGTATTGGTATTCGGTCCCTTTTCAGGCTGCCTTCCCTCTTCTCCCACCCATTCCCAAGCTCTGCCCTTCCCATCAGCGCCGGGCCGGGACAGCCTGCACCCCCAATTCCTCCACCAGCCAAAACTCCAGTTGGTTGCAGTTAAATAACCCCCCTCCATCCCAACCTCCCCCTTCTCCCCGGCAGCTTTAGGAAATAATTCTGGCAAATCCTACTATTGCATTTGGATGGAGCGGCGTACGCGTCAGAGACAGGGAGCGAGATGGCAAACAAAGGAAAAGAGGGAGAGGAGGGGAGCGCAGCAAGCGCAGGGCGAGGAGAGGGGAAAGGGCCGGCGGTGAGTGGGGGCACACACACTCGCCTGGGAAAGGCAAATTCCAAGGAAGTAAAAAGGGAAACGGGCCACTGGAGTGCACCTTGGCCAGGAAATGTCCATTTCCAGGGTCATCTGCACTCCGGGGAAACTGAGAACTCCAGGGGAGAGCGGCCACATTCCTGCCCTCCAGTCCCCGGGCTGTCTGGGCTTGGAGGGGTTTTTTAGCAATTAAAGTTTGGCCATTGCTTGTGCTGCCGTAGGAAGAACAAAATCCCACTCGGCTTTATCCCCTCTTCCCCAGGCTGGTCAACCCAGCGCCGCCGAGCCCAAGCAATCAGGGAAAGGTTTTCTCGTCTGGAATAGGGACTCCTTTTGGGGGTCGAACCCCCAAAGAGAGCCGAGGGGATGCCTCGGGAGTACCCCGGGGGGACTCAGGGGTAGGGCTGCCCGCACGCCTGCTCCCCGTGGCCTCGGGAGAGAGCAGGAAACATTTTGGGAGGGAAAAGCAATAGAGGCAGGATAGGCAGTGGGAGGGGAGCCTGGCCCACCTCCGGCCACGGCGCGCGATGCCATCAGTGGGAAGGGGGAGAAAAAGGGGAAAAAAATAACATAACATAATACAATAACGCTAAATGTCCAGCGCGGCCCCGCGCACACGAGAAATAACTTTGCACAACTTTGCGCTCCGGTACGCCTGGCCTGTCCCCAGGGAGCGCCGGCTGTCCCCTGCGCCCCCCGCCCGGCCGTCCCCAGCGCGCCGGGGCTCGGGGTCCTGCCGGGGCTCGGCGTCCCAGCGGGACGGGCTGCGGCAGCCTGCTCCGCGGTGTGTGTCCCCGGCACCCCTCCCCGGGCACCCGCTCG
>VWZP01001295.1:247013-271621 GCA_013396995.1 Dicaeum eximium | reverse complement strand
ACACACACACACACACAGATGTCCCTGTGTGAGCAGCCTTGCACGCCTGTGAGACTGCAGCATCCCTTTTGCTGCAGCGTTTCCCAGCGTGTGCAGCCTAATGAGCCGGCATAGCAGAGTTAATTGAGGGGACAGACAAGCAGAGCTTGTCATTAAGGAAGGCATTGCAGCAGGTAGCGGTGACAAGATGCTGCCTTGTCCCCCCGGGGTGATGGCAGCCCCTGCAGGGGACAGTGACAGCCTGAGTCCCCAGGAAAGATGGCTGAAGATGAGCATCCCACGTGCTGTAACCCTCTCCCAGGGCCAGCTCCATTAGCACAAGCAGCCAGGGAGTGGGAATTGCTGTTGCCTGCATGGAGGAATGAATCTGCCAGACCTTGGAGTGGATACCAAGCCCCGGGGACGGTGGCTTGTCTACAGCCCTGTTTGCATCCTGTCCACAGCACCTTCCGCCTGCAGCACGTCCCTGCTGGTGCACGCTCGTGTCAGAGCTGCCCCCTCAGCTCCCACCATGAGGTTCTAGAGTGAACATGCAGCACAGGGGACAGAACAGCCGGCTCCCAGCAGCATGGTGAGACTGTGCCAACAGCCCACAAGGACGGGGAGCCTTGCTCAGGGCTGTCAGATTCTCGCTCAAGAAACTCAGAGAACTGGAAAGGAGCCTTCACCGCCTTCGTAGCCAGGAGCTCCCACACTCCGCCTCCCCCTTCGGCTCTCTGGCTGGCCATGCCTCTCCTGGGGGGCCATGTCCTCACACGACGTGCCCACAGATCCCCCCTTGGAACCTGGCTCTTCCAATGGGCATCTCCATCTGCAGGGCTGGGAATGTCCCCTCTGGCCCTTCCATAGGTGTCCACTCTCACACCTCATGAGCCTGTCCCCACGTGAGGGAGTGATCCTGCTGGAGCAGAATCCAGCCCTCTGCCTTCTGCCTCTTTCCTCCCATCGGTGCAGCCCTGCATGCCCTGCCCCAGCCACCAGTGCCACAGGCAGAATAAAACCTTCCAGAGTGAGCATCCCCCTGACCAGATTTGCTCTGCTCCCCGATGAAGGGCTCAGTCAGTAACTGCTGGGCTCCTGTCAGGGGGACCTGAGTGTTTACGAGTTGATAACCTTATCACAGACACATCCCTAATTAAGCTCGTTAGCTCTTTATGATAAACAACATATGGGTTGGGGCCAGCGTGCCCCTCAGGCCCACGTGCTCTCCGGCAGCCACACAGCCCATGGGGCAGTGCAGGCAGAGAACAAGCAGCCCTGTGTTCGTGCCTGCCCCTCCCTCCCCTTCACAAAATGGATCTTCAACCCTATGGCTTCGCTGACCCTCCAAACCATAATATTAGTCCTGGGTTTCTCCTCTGGACTGGGGTGAGCAGGGGGGGGCTGGGTTGGACAAGGCTGTCAGGGCTTTGCCAGTGCTACAGGATCCCCTTCCTACTCCTGCAGCATCTGGGGCAGCACCAGAGAGACCTACAGTCTGTTAGGGCTGGGAGATGAAGGGATGGTAGAGAACAGCAGCTCTACTCCCCACTGGAAGAAATGACAGGACAGCAGGGCAAACTGCTGCAGCTGAGTCTGTAGCACCCAGGGGTTACACAGGCCTTGTGACCCACCCCAGGATGGCTTCTTTGTCCAGTATCTGGTTGGTAGCGGGAGATTATCCATCCATCCATCCATCCATCCATCCATCCATCCATCCATCCATCCATCCATCCATCCATCCATCCATCCATCCATCCATCCATCCATCCATCCACACAGGCATAGCAGGGTGCTAGCAGGGTACCCAGGCATCCACCCCACCATCTGTCCTTGTCTTCATCCCTCCTGCTCCCCTATGTATCCACCAGACATCAACCCTTGCCTTCACTCCTTCTGTCCTATCACCCCACCTCACCATCCAGCCTTGCCTTCATTCCTCCTCCTCTCTCTCACCCATCTCTCTGCTTTCCCCAGGCTCGGAGTGCTCATCACCTGCCCCCCCCGTGCTCATTAATTACCAGCCTACACCTCAGGGGCCAGACCTGTTAACGGGGTGCAGGGAGAGCACCCGCTCACTCCCCCTCCTCGGCTCTGCATTTCTTATCTCCGAGATCCCACCTTGCTGGCGGAGGAGTGAGGCAGGACGCCGCTTCCCTGGGGAATGGCAAGCCAAGCGATAACGAAATCGCAGCGCGAGGAGAAATTACCTTGCCTGAATTTTAAAAACTTCTCGCCGAGGTTGCCGTGGTAACTGAAAGGTGCATCACGTTGCTCTGACAACCCGAAAAGCCAGGTTTTTGCCTGGCGGGCTCTGAAGCGGCAGGTTTTGGGGAGGGAGGAGCCCAGTGCGGTGGGGAGCAGGGATGTTCAGCCCCAAGCACCCAACACAGAGATGTCTCCCTCCCCATAACCTCCAGCTGCATCACTACCCCACCCCAACTTCCAACCTCTCCCCATCCATCTCTCCCCGGAAACAATGGAAGAGGAGGACTGAGGAACTCCAAGCCCAACCATGCAGTCCTCTGAGAAGGTGGCAGGCTGGTGGGATGGGCTCCAGGCTGGTCCACCTGGAGAGCCTGGGGATCTCTCTACACCCTGTTTGGGGAGTGGGTTGTGCACCCAGCATTGCTTTGGGCTCCAAGACCCCAGGCGAGTGCCAGCAGCATTGTCCCAGTCCGTGTAAATCACTCTGCCACGGAAATAGCCCCAGTGGGGTTGAAAAATAGCAGGTGACTCACGCAGAGCAAAGGGTCCAAAATAGCCCCTCCGGAGCGCTCCTAAAATTAGTCTCCCTCCCGGGAGGTCCCAAGTACTGTGTCCTTGCCAGGGCACAGCCGCGGCGCTGGCTGCTGCCACCACGGCCACCTCCCTCTGGGGTGAGGGGAGCAGGACTCCCTTTGCTGGTCCCATCCCTCCCGTATCTCCAGAAAACCCATCCCTGGGTGTGACCGAGCCGTGCATCTGAGTCTCTGTTAGATTTATGTGGCTCCTGTGGCTGCAGGCTGTTTCTCGGGGGATGCCCCGTGCAACGCTCGCACATCCCGAGCAAGATGCAGGCACCAAAAACCCACAGCCTCGAAAGCTGTGAGCCAGCAGGGTACCGAGGACTCGCGCCTCATCCTGCTCCCTTTGCTCGGATTTCGGTGAGAGCGATGCCGAGGCAGCAGATCAGGCGTTTTCCAGCAGATACTCGGGTTTTCCCACACCGGCTCGCCCACCTCGTTGTTCCACCATGGCAGGGCAGCACCAGCTCGCTGCTCCCACCCGCTGCCGGTGCTGGGAGCCACGAGGGCCTGGGGGGACACGGGGAGGGACCTCGGGAGCAGCATCCGCTCTGCTGGCACGGCCGGGAGTGCTCCCCATGCCGGGCCATCGCTCCTGCGCGGGGGAGCTGTACCCAGTTAATTAGAGGAAGGGATGAATAATTCCTTTTTATAATGCAACGTCGCACGGCAGATGCCGTCTGCCTCGGCGCGCCGCGCGCGGGAGCCCGCGATATTCTGCTCTCAGCAGAGTTATTTATACACTGGGACATTTTTCAAAGCGCCGCTTTGATGGTCTTCCACCAGCTCGGAAAAAAAAGTAGTCCATCCCAAAATAACCCGAGTGAAAGTCACAGCTCTTCATTACGCAGAGCTTCAACCGGGGGGCTCGGAGAACAAAAACCCGTCACATTCCTCCCATCAAATCCACCCTTTTCAAGTGCATTTCAAACAGGTTCAAACCGCCGCGGCGGCGACCAGACGAGCGCTAATGATGCTGCGGGCACATCCCGCCGGGGAGACGGATTGGGCTGGGGCCGGTGGGTTTAAAGCAGCTTCCAGAGCCGACAGATGTTTTGGGGTGCTCAGGAGGACAGGGTCCTGGGAGCACCGCAGTGGGAAAAATGCAGTCCCTCTCCTGCCTGGTTTTTCGTGCTGCAGGAAGCAGTTTCTCTCCCCAAACCAGGCTTTGGAGGAAGGGAACAAGCACCAAATACATTTTTCTTAGGAACTGGAGCAAAAAAGGCCCCGTCTCTGTTTCTCGATTGCACCTGCATGTACACACCCCTCAGGTCTGGTTGCTGCTAATGGGGGAAAAAAAGGGTGGAGGTAAAGAGATTTTTGTAGGTGGTGGCAAATTCCTGTGAAAACGTTTTTGACATGAAATCGTCTCCCATTCAAGCTCCCTCCCGGCAGAGACGGTGAGCAGCTCCCCGCCCTCCCCCCGACTCCCGTCCCTGGCAAAGGGCCTGAGCTGCTCACCCCTGCCCGCCCGGTTCTGTGGGGTCAGGGACCTGTGGGTGTCCCGCGGCGGTTCATGTTCTCCCCATCGCCAGGCTCCGGCTCACTCCCTGGATTCCCGGAGCCCTGCCCGCATCAAGGCTGACACTGGCCCGCCCGCAGCCCCTCGGTCCCACCGCCCAACCCCCCCCCGTCCTCTCCGCCCGGGGCTCGGCTCTGCTGCCCGGGGCTCAGCGCAGCCTCCAGCGCACCGGGGCTGCCTGGCTGGTGATGGACGGCTCACTGCCCGAGGCAGGGAAGAGCCTCTGCTGGGAAAACCATTTCTTTACCCTCCAAATCTGCATGTTCCAGCATTTCTGCAATGCTGGAGCATCTCCCCTGGGAGAGCCTGGCATTGGAAGATGCCCAAGGGCCCGGGACAGTGTGAGCTGCCTGGATAGGGGGTAAGCACGCTGGATGCAGCCATAGGTCCCAGGCTCCAGGATCCCAACCCCCATCTGTTTTTAGTTTTTTTCCAACAACAACAGAGCCCCCCCACTCCACCCCCCAGGGCTGCAAATTGTGTCCACATTGCTGCAGATGGCAAGTCAATTAAAACCATCTTTTTTTCTCACCCCAGTGGAGAAACCTGGACCATGCAGTTCCCGAGCCAGAACCAGGCTCTCGGTCAAAACAGCATCTGAGTAGCCAAGGGATAAGGGACACTCCTCCCCTTCCTCACCCACCCTGGTGCTGTGGGGCTGGGGAGGAGGAGTGTCCAGGATTACATGGCCACTGGTCTAGGGCCACAGGAGCTCCATGCCAAGGGGCAGGAGGGGTGCTGGTAGAGTGAGCACCTGGAGCAGGGTGCCAACACCCTTTCCAGCCCCCTTTATCTGTGCACCCTCAGCTGTCCTTTTCCTGCCCTTTGAGCATCCAAACAGGCAGGCTGCTGGGGTGCCACAGCAGTAGCCATGGTGTGCTGGCAGGATGCTGCCCCATGGCCCTGCCCATCCTCCCACCAGAGCCCCACAGCTGAAACCAGAGCCAGGTGCTTGTGGGGCATTGGGGTAAAATAGGGAAAACTGTTCCAGGGCAATTCCAAAGTAGTTAGGACACATTTAGTAGCTCAGGCGAGGATGGACCAACGTGGTGGGGAAGAGAAAGGGAAGCAGCTCTGTTAAATACCTTGTGGCAGAGTGGGGAAAGGCACTGGAGAGGAGCACAAGCACACACAGGGACACACAGGTGCATAACCTCACACATCTGTGCCCTCTGCCCCAGGCTCTCCCATGGCAGCAAACACCACCTCACCCTTCAGATGCCCTTTTGGCATCAGGATACAAACCCCACGGAGCTGTGGGTGCCTGGCTTTGACTGACACAGCACAAGCACAGCCCGTGGTCCCAGGTCACAGCTCTCTCCATGCCTGTCCTGCTGGGCACAGGAGGCTTTTTGGCAGGGGGAATGCAGGAAAGCCAACCCAATCCACACAGTCTTGGGGTCTCTGGCAGCCCCAAACAGTGGCACAAGGATGTGTTCCTGCCTGCAAGCAGGATTTCAGTGATGGTGCAGGCCTGGGGCTGGCCATGCTGAGTGCTGAGCTCCGCCACGGGCTGGTAACTGCAGCGATTAAGGAACAGGCAGGAGGAAAGCTGTTCACACTGATGATTTGGCTGGTTTCCTCGCTTCAATTAGCACGCAGGAGCTCCAAAAAGGCCTCCGGAAAGCCAGGGCGTAGCAGGCTTGGGAGTTTTAATATTAATAATGCTGAAAGCCAGCCAGAAAAATCCCAAACTTTTTAACTACACCAACAGGGGCCTTAGATTCTGCATATTGTAGGAGCTGGAAGGAGCTGCAGGCCTGTTGGTGCCAAGGCCCTGAAAGTCATCCTGCAGCTGCCCTGTGCCTGGAAGGAGTCCCTGGCTGCAGTCCTGCTCTCATGCACCTATTGCCCATGGCAAAGGACACAGGGTCCCTTTGAGTGTCCCCCCCTTTCTCCCTAGCCTGGTGTCTCCACCTGCTCTGGGGCTTAGTGCCTTTACTTTTCCATTGTCAGCCACAGAGAGACCTTGTGGCTGCTCAGTCATAGGGAAACCAAAGCAAAGGAGTGCGGTGAAGCTCTGCCCATCCAGGGACTGAGCTGCATCTCCTCCTATCACTGCTGCACAAGCCCCTCTCTGAGGTGCTGTGCCCCTCTGCATTCCTGGTGGGACCAGCTTCAGCCCCCCAGCATTTTGACATTGGCTCAGCACCTTTTTGGGGCATCCTGCCTCAGCTGCTCAGCCTCAGTGGGACTGGTGCACTGGCAGCCCTGCGAGCCGTGCCCAAGGCAGATCCCCCCCTTGCTCCAAGGGGGATCCTGCCTTGTCACTGCACATTTCTGGGGCTGGCCCCATCCCAGGGCTTCTCCTCCCGCCCCCACAGAGGTCGGTCCCCGGGGAGGCAGGGACACCATGTCCCTCTGAAGGCTGCGGGCCACGGTGCATTCAGTCACGAACAGCCGCACTGCGCTGCCTAAATTGGAGCGCGGGTGCTGGCAGGCGGCGGTGCCTCCATGCCCTGCTCCAGCGCCTGCCATGGGGTTTGGGGGCATGCCTGGGAGTGGGGGGGCTGCTTGCCTGCCCCCCCAGCTTCTCTTGCTCCCTGGGCACCCAGCAGCAGTGCTTTAACCCAGGAAGGGGGGTTTTAACCCATCGAACCAACAGGGGGTGGCTGCAAGCCCAGGACCCCATTAAAGCCTTGCCCCAGGAAGGGACCCTGCTTTGGGCATTCCGTTCTAACAGTTATCCCCATTATCCCTGTGTCCCCATGGCATGCTCCTGGCTCCCCACTGCGACTGTTCTGTGGGAGATACCAGCTGGGGCTGGCTCAGCTCCTGGCACTGGGGCAGCACTTCCCTGCAGCAAGGAGGGAGTGAACCTGATAGGAGAACGCTGCTGTGCCCTCTGCAGGCCCTGCCTCCGTGTCCGCAGCATCACCCCTCGTCAGGAGGATGCACTGGGACAGGGATCGATGAGCTGGGAAGAAGCTGAGCTGCACAAATGCATTTTATCGATCCATCGACCCCACCTGCTGGGAAACAACCCCCCCATTTACAGCCCAGAGCAGCAAAGCACTTTGCTGTGTTGCCAGGTGGGACACACAGGGAGTGGGGGGAGGCTGCCAAAGGCACAGGGCCCCATAGCAGTACACCAGGCCTGCCTTCCCTGTCATCACCCTGGCAGAAGCTGGGGCAGGGAGCTGTCACTTTTAGGTTGTTTCAAGCCACCCGGCTTTCTCTGTAGAGCCGAAGAGGGAACGTCACACGCTAGGAAGAAGCCCTGGAGCCCCAGCAATGCTCGGCAGCCATGCACAGAGGAAACACTCCAAGACAGACTGTCACAGCTGGGCCACGCCTGCCACCTGGTGGAACGGCCCGGCGACTCTGGCAGGGACCCCAAGCCCTGCAGTCCTTGTCCTGAGGCAGGGGTGGAGACATTCCCCACCTTGGCTCACCCCAAGCCAGGGACCCCTCAAAAATCAGGCACCAGCCTGACAGTGCAACAGGGGCAAGGTGCAGCTGCAGCAGCCGGCAAAGCAGGATTCACCCATTCCAGAAAGCAGTCACAGGATGCTGGCCTTGACCCCTGGAAGGGCTTTGCACCAAGCACAAATGGTGAAGCTGCTGCTGCTTCATCCTACCCCTTCCTATGCTCACCTGGACAGTAGGAAAGCCCACTGCTGGCTCAGCTTTGTGTGCAGGCTGAGGAAGACCCACAGCTAACAGCATCAGCGAAGGCAGAGCTCAGGGCTGAGATTGGCTCTTGCCAAGAGGAGTGTGAGCAAGGCACAGCAGAGGCAGGGAACAGGAAGGCAGTAACTGGACAGCTGCAGGACAGCTCTGGTGAACTTGTCCTCCATCACCCAGCCTGCTGCAGCTCCCCCCACAGCATCGAGGCAGCCCAGAAGCAGCCGAGGTGGAGCACACTAACTGTCCCAGAGGTGCCACACATGTCACCCCCCTCCCTGCCCACTGAATGGCCAGCAGCTAACACCCAGGGCTCCTGGGCAAGGGCAGACACTGCTGCTGCACCTCTCCTGCTCCTACAGTGATGGCAAGAAAGGCTACAGAGAGATCTGATGCTCCACCAGCCACCATCCATGCTGGAGCTGTGAGAAAGACGCTGAGAACGAGGCACAGCACAGGGATGAAAGGAGGGAGGTAAGTGGAGAGCTGCGTGGAATGGAGACTCCAGGATGAAGTCTCATCAAGGAAGAAGCAGAATGACAGAAAGGACAAGTAGCACTGGCAACTTAATTCTTCATTCACCCACCGAGAAACAGAAATAGGATAATTTTTGGATGTATTTCATTTGGAAATGAGCCAAACTGGCAACTAGAATCCAAGTGTTCAAAAAGTCTATACAAAGATGTATCATACAAAATGTACAGGAAAATTCTCCAAAAAACCAGACAGACAATACAACAAAAGGAAAGTAGAGACAGTTTGAAAGCACAGCTAACAGGTCCTGCTGCTGCTCCAGAGGGCAGGAGCAGCACCTGGACAACATGCTAGAACACAGAATACATTACACTATTTACATGACCATACAAAGATCAGCCATCCCCTTTGGTCTAACCAGGAGCTCTCCAGCATGAAGTTGGGTCAGTTCAAACAATCTGCTCATGGAAGTGTTTTGTTACATGCTGAGCAGGGAACAACGTCCAAGGGAATGAAATGGTCAACTCTAAACCAAAGCCAGGATACAGCCAGGTCACCAAGGCTATGGAGTTTAACAGTCAGTTCTTGCTAACAGGAAGTGCAGGCCAGAGGGGTTACTCCATCTCCGTGAAGCGAGCGAACATGGCTTTCCGCACTGCGTCTTTGTACGAATCCGCTGTGGACACACCGTAGGAGCTGCCCTTGGCTCCCAAGCCAGCTCCTCTCATTCGTACCTGGGCCTGCAAGGGAAGGGAGACACACTTCAGCTCTGCAGCGGGGGGCCACACCACCACGAGGGCACCACCAAAAATCCCATCAATCCAGCCAGCTTCCCAAGCTTCCCTGGCCATCTCCACAGCCATAAATACTACTATGGACACCAAGAGACTGGAGCACATGTAATACCCCATCCTCATGCTTCAGGCTACTCTGGCCACACTCCAACTGCACAGAACAGTTCCTAACAGCACAAGCTGGAGCACAGGCAAGGCCAGGAAAGGCAACGACTGCAGGGAAGGCAGCCCCTCCCGGGGTACTGTGGCCACAGTGCCTCAGGAGTCAAATGCCAAAGGGAGAAAGGCACAGCCCTGCCTCTGCTTCACCATCTGATGGGACAAACATGAGCAGGAGCCAATATAAATGGAGGCAGCTTTGCTGTGGCTGCCATTTATTCCTTCAGAGCTCTTCAGCAGCCAGTGCTTCTAGTTAAACAAGAAAACAAACAAAGGCACCAAACCTCCTCAAGGAGACACCCCTCTTTACTTACCTCAATGGGTGCTGTGATGCCCTGGCATTTTCTTCCCAAGCCTGAACCTTCCCTCCAGCCCATGGCCTGCAGCATCTTATTCCCTATATTACTGTTGTCAAGGCCATCTTTGGTGGGCTGCTCGTAATTCCTGTGGGAAGAAAGAGATGGGTTAACAAGTTGCCCACATTGCTCATGGTGCATTGAGGAGGTAGCTGAGGAGCTTTCAGGTACGTACACTGTGCCTGCATCGTAGACCTTCTTGCGCTTGGGCTCCGGGGGCTCGGGGATGCCGTACTTTTCCCGCCTCTCAGCTGCTCTGTCTCTGTATTTCATCTGCATAAAGCAACTACAGTTAGCATGGATTTCAAGGCACTTTTGTTCACCTCTGAGCTACGGCAGTCAGATAAACACCTGCTACTACAGAACGCTGTACACTGCAGCCCACTAATACTAACAGCACCAACAGCAAAGCGCAAGACCCAAGTCCCTGGAGCACCATCTAAACCAGCACCAGGACAGGAAGAGAGCTGCAGGTTTCTAGTCCCAGCCTGGGAGCCCTGAGCTAGAGGTGGAATGAGCCTTCTGTGCTAAGCCAGATTTGTGGGATACAGGACACGTCTCTCCATCTAACAGGGCAGAACCTTGACTGGAAAAGGGGCTGGCTTGCAAGGATTATCTCAAATGACGTGTGTCAGGATAAGGAGAGCTCAACAGATCACCTGCACAGGTTTTCCATTAGCTACTCATCTGCTCATCTCAACACTGACCTCTCTCTCACGCAGCTCCAACGCTTCAAGTTCCTGCTCAGAAAGCTTTGATCTCCTATAGATATCCATGTTTTGCTGAAACAAGAAGAGAGATTCACTTTAACATCATGAAATGCACAACAGCTCTTCTTAAATGAAGTAGCTGACTTTTGGGAGAGCAACAATCCACCTGCAGATTTTTGCTTTAAGAAAAATAGTAACATGCCTCATAGCTTTGGTTTACACACTGAACTATGACAACCCAGTATTTTCCTCACCACGAAGTGTAAATACCTTGTGCAAGTCAGACAGCTGCTGGTGACGAATCAGGGCATCTTTGTTTGGGAACTGCCTTCTACACAGCAGACAAGCCATCTTCTTCCAGTCAGTCAGCTTCTCCTCCTCATTCTCCATTCTCTCCAGTAAGTCCTCATCATTATCGCTGTCACCACTGTAGGCAGCCACAAGGCCACGCTGAAAAGAAAAGTCAGCATTAAGGGGAGGGCAACAGTGCCACAGTTCAGAGAGCACAAAGAGGGAACAAAGGCTGCAGATGAGTATCACAGGAGGAACAGCATGCTCCCGTTACTAAGGATGAAATCACAGAATGCCTGAGGTTGGAAAGGACCACCCAAGGTCATCCAGTCCAACTCTCCTGCCTAAGCACGGTCTGCCCCTAGCACATATTGCTCAGGACTATGTCCTGATGACCTCTGAGCATCTCTAGGAAAGGAGAGTCCACAGTCTCTCCAGGAAACCTGCTCCAGTGCTCAGTCACTCTCACAGTACTAGTTCTTTTTCTCATGTTCCTCTGGGTCAGGAATTCCTAAGGGCTGGCCTTGGCAGCGAGTACTGAAATAAAGGTGTTAAGTATTTTAGCTTTCTCTGCCACCTCTGTTGCAAGGGTCCCTGCCCTATGAAGTACTGGGCCCACAATTTTACAGTACTGCAACTCAAAAAAGTACATACCACAGTGGCTGCAAGACAGTTCCCACTAGCCAAACAACACTTCTAAGTACGGCCTATGTAGAAACCTCCAAACCCAAACTGAGCTCAAGGCTACAAAGAATCACAGCTGTCCTCAGCGTATCTCAATCACCCAGCCTACTGTACTTGCACCACACTGCAATCATCAGCACCACTTTTTACAGGTAATGCCATGAAAACCCAGGTTGGAAATCAAGTATTGGAGAGAGCTTCTCTACCATACTCACCTTTAGTGGATTTTCATCATCCCCGTTTTTCAACACCTCTGGCAAGATCTGCTGTCGCTCAGACAGAGCTCCCTGGATGAGACAAGAATGCCATGAGCACGGAGCTCTCTGTCACACAAACCCCACCACACACCACTGCCAGCACCTTCACCTTTTTCTCAAAGAGGGCAAAGCCTGCATCTGCAGCTGCTGACTCCTTCCGCTCCTCCTCCCTGGTACTCAGTGGCTGGAAGCTGTTCTTGAAGTTCTCTTTTTGCTTGTTCAAACTCTTTGCCCAGCGCTCCATGTCTTTAGCAATCTGAAATGCAGAGTGGCTTGCACACAGAGCTCCTTTCAAAGCTATCAATCTCTTATGACACCCATTCAATCTCACATGCAGTTTCAGAACAGATCTACCCACTACCTTTTATTTTTAAACCACAGAACACTGGATGTAGTGCAGGTGTTTCCCTGTATACAGTGTTCAAAGATAACACAGCTTGCTGCTTTTACTGTACAAACCTTTCTTATCAAGCTAATCCTGTATGTGATGGCTCAGTTATACTCCCACTGATCCTGGCAGGATTCCATAAGCACTCCTCCTATGCAGAGCTTATTTCTGCACTGAAGCCTTGCCAACTCCACCTCTCCTCAGCCCCCCACAGTGCCTGCAAATTGAAGGCATGCACCCCACTGAATAACCTAGGATTTCCTTTGTCACGAGAAAGGAGAAATAACCCATTCCACAGAGAAGACTTTATCCCAGTTATTATTCCATTTTGTCTTTTACCTGTTGGGCTGTTTTACTTTTAGGCTTCTCCTTCTTCTCTTTCACTTCTTTGGTGGTGGTTGTGGTAGCAGTCTGTTGGTACGTGACACCTTCTGCTGCAGGCATGTAGGTCTCCTTTTCGCCATCCCAGTACAGGTACTGCTGGGTTAAGGCATTGTAGTAATACTGCCAGAGGGAAGGAGAGGCAGACAGTTAAACACCTCACACAAGCTCAGTGTCCACGGGAGAACCCAAACCAGCTGATTCACACTACTGCATCACACGGGAAGGTGTTTTGTAGAGTCCAAACAAGTTTTGCAGACTCCACAGAGGAGTCGAAAGGCAGGAAGTGGCTGAAGCCTCTGTCCCCAAACACAGATGGTTCTGCCCAACAGCACTATGGAGAATCTTTTGCTTCTCCCAAGAGATGACCCACCAGAGCCCAGAGCTGTGTGCACTTTGCTGGGCACTCCGCAACGAGATAGCTCAGTTAAAGTGGCTGTGACAAGTGCTAATCCTATATGGGCCAAACGTGGAGGAAAATTAAGGAAAAGGAGAGAAAAACGCAGGGCTATACCAGAGGGAAATCAAGTCCCAGCCCTACACACACTGCTGAGAGTTATCTGCAACATTTGGTATGTTGTGCACTTCAAATGTCACTCGTATGATGAGAGATAGGGAACTAATGGACCTTAACAGTTAAGACATGTGGGAAGAACTTGTGTTTACCTGGGAATTAGGATCATAGTAGAGCCCTGTTATAGGATCATAATAATATCCTGAAGATTCATCATATTGGTAGGTGGAAGTATCAGGGACAGCTGTAAAAAAATTAAAGCGTGGGACATGGTCGTTCCAGACGAATTCAGACAGGTATCTTTCTACATTTCAGGTAAAATTCGGAGATTATAGCAGCCACGTCTGTAAAGGGCTCTTAATCACCCGTGCAGCCAATGCTCTCCAGGGGCAGCTTCACCATGACACGGTGATGGAGCACTTGGCCAAAGCCGACTTTTATTGCTACAGTGACAGAAACCTGTCCCCAAGAGCAGCTCCCGAGCACTTACCGTACTTGGTTCCAGGCACTACGCCAGTCGGAGGAGCCGCCTGTGCCTGAGTACTAGTGGTAGGTGGTGCTGATTGTGTCTGAAAAAAACCCAAACCACAAACCTCAATTAGAAAATCTGTCACCAAGAAAACAAGGACAGCGAGCCAAGGCATGAGCAGTGCACCCTACGCGTACAACAGCTACCTCCTCCTCACCAGCATGCTTGGCACTCACCTTTAGCAAAGAACAAAACCATCCCAGAGAAGAAGTGGCAGGTGACTTATGACCACAAGCACTGTGACTAAGCCACGGACACTCAGAAGCTTTGCTGTACCACCCACTTAAAAAAGCAAAGGCTACAGGTAAGCCACATATCCCAGGCTTTGAAAGCAAGGACTCATCAGTGCTGTAATTACCGGAGAGTCAGGTGAGTTTGTCTGTTGATTATACAGCTGAGGACTCTGGGACACAACTGCAGCTGTCGTTGTAGTGACCGGAGCTCCTGCCAAAACAGAGCAGCAATACATAAGTGAACTAATTTGTAAAACAGTACTGCATTCTAGGGCTAAAATTACTTTGTTTATAGTTTCAGCTACTAATTCCAGCTCCAGCAGCCAAACAAGGCAATAAGCGTTCAAAAGGAGATAGATACACAGTGGGTATCTTCTACCCAGACAAGGAATAGTTTCCTTTTCAGGAGGAAATATTCTGCTCTCAAAGCCAGCAATTCCTGGCCTCTACAGCTGTTAGTGCTGGACATTTGCTGGAGCTGCTTACACTGTTAGCACAAGTTAAAGGCCTTTGTCAATAGTCTGAAGCAGAGGCTTCTCTCTGATCTTACTCGAGAGGTTCAACTTCAACAAGTATGTTACAGTTCTCTAGTAATGCATCGTCATTCAGACATCCTGAGAGCAAAATAAGCCAAGTCTTCTTCTGTGCAGCAAAATAACATAAAAATAGGCAAAATACTACTGCAAAATTATCATTACAAACAACTGCTTTTAAGATGCTGGAAGCATTACCTGATATGGTAGCTGTGTCTGTGTCCAACACTCCTCCTTGATTTTGGTAGTACTGCTGATAATCCTGCGAATACTGTAAAGGGAAATAAATGACAACACAAGGTGAGTAATCTGCATACCCAAATTATGACAATCTACTCGTTAGAGCACCATCTCTACTACTAACCTGAGCATACTGTGAGTATCCATCCTGTCCTGACTGGAGATAGCTGTAGTCAAGAGTGCTGCCTTCTCCAGTCTGTGGCTGAAATTCAATAAGGGAATTTTTGTCAAGGACAGGTAAACAACTTTAGTAAATGATTTCATGCACCCCACTACCTAGGCTCCAAACTGACTGTGGACCAGATCTGTCATGGCTGGATCTGCCATTAAACAACTGCTAAGCATGTGGCCAGCAGGGCAATTACATGGTTTGCATTTTAATTTTCAGGAAAGCAGGTCCAAATCATACCTGAGTGGATGACCACTGAGCTGCAGCAATGGCTGTACTTGCCACAGAGAAGGCGCTGACTCTGTTACCGTCTGGGAGAAGCAGGTCCCTGCAACCACAAAAATCAGGCACCTGAGTCAAGTACTGCTTTTCACTGAAGTGTCTCCTTATGCAAGGATGTGGAGTTTGCCCTTACACATGGATTTCTTGGCAGTTATAAAACATTTGGAATGTAATGAATGAGTCAAAACATTGCTTGGCAAGTAAAGGAACTTCAGGTTCATTGTTGTAGAGTCAGTAACAAGTCAGGAGGTCTCCAAGGAAACAAATGTGCTGTGCACACAAGCAGTTACGGTGCTATCTTCACAGGACTGGAAACAGGGGTGTGGGGAACACTGCTTTCACTGTCCGCGTACGCAGTGAAAAGCAGGATGCGTGCAACACAAGTGACTTATGGGAAGCAAAACTTTGGAGTTAGAATAAGCTTAACAAAAGCCTGGGTGACAAGAAGAAACCATCCAATATAAAGGAGGGGTTGGTATGTGAATTTTAAAAAAAGGCAAAAACCAAAAATGCAATTGACTGCTATCACACTCACTTTCTGGCACTCTTCGCAAAGTCAACGCCAATTGTTTTGCCATCAATTTTTAACGGCGGCTGAAGACTTTGTAAAATCTGTAGCAGTTGAGAAGCATCCTACAACAAAAAATACTCATTATTATGAAGGGCAGTTTACTCAGGGGGATTCAGAAGTTCCCCAAACTCCACCTTTCCATGTAGAGCTGCTGAACAGAGCTAAAGATGTAAAAACACCTTCATCTCCTCATTTTATACACATGCAGAAGAGCACAGTGAGACCCCCTAACAGCCCATGTAAAAATACTGAGCGTTTCCCTGGGTCATAAAGTATTAAATATGTTCCAAAATCTTAGCTTTATCAAGACACAAATTACTCCAAGTGGGACAACAGCAAAAATTGAGATTAGGCACCTGTTTTAATCCAACCACCTGCTTTCCTTTGACTAAAGCACGCTCAAACAGATTACACTGCTGCTCCAGTTTGACGTACAGACTCAATGAATCACTTAGGTTGGAAAGGACCTTTAAAATCATCGAGTCCAACAGTTAACCCAGCACTGTCAAGTCCACCACTATGCCACATCCCCAGTGTCACATCCAGATCCAGGAACAGAGACTCACTGCCCTTCAGGGACTCCATGACTGCATATCACCTCCCTGAAACTCAGGAGGCTTTTCTTATACCTCTGCAATTTCCCGTGTTTCAATTTATGGCTGCTGCCTATTATCCTATCCGTACATATCCTTGAGAATATGGTTCTGCTGTCCTTACACCCTCCCACTGGATGCTGCTGAGAAGAACAACATCTGCCTCCTCCTCTCTTCTCAAGGTGGATGAAACCTAATTCTGTGCACCTGTTCCCACACTGTATGCCCCAGATCTTAGAATCTGTGAACAAAGTATGATCCCACACCAGTACTTCTGCAATCCAGAAAAGAGCTCTGCTATAAAAATAGCTTTTCAACACGCTCCCAACATCCCACCACCTTTCAAACTGCAGCTACATATTATCAGCTTTGACACACTCTGTCCATCAACACTGCCTGAAGGGGGACAGTCCTTCAGACTTCTCAGGGCTCTAAATGCTGCAGGGCAGAGAAGGAGGTTAGCTAGCTGTTTCTCTCCGGAACACCATAAGGTCCTCACCATGGCAGAAGACAGCTGCACAAACGCAAAGCCTCTGTTCTGCTGAGTCTGCTTGTCTTTGATAAGACGAATATTATTGACTGCCAGAGATGCATACGGAGACAAGGCAGTCATGATGGATTCCACTACTGTGTGAGGAGCAATGTTTCGAAGAATGATGGCTGAGGAGAGAAGTATGACATTAGCAGTGCACACCATGGCTTTGCAGAGTATTTCAAGTCCTTCAGCTAGCAGGCTGAGGCATGGAAAGGATTTTTAGTACATGTGTTTACATTTCACATTCTAGAGTAAGTCAAAGATCACTTACTATCACAGTAATAATCCACAGACTGAACGGCTTCTGCTGCCCCAGGTGGTACCTCCTGTTCTGAATCTTCATATGAAGAGAAAAAATTTCAGTCAGGACACGGCTTATTCACTTCAAGCTCAGCATTTCATAAGCCAGTCTAGAACCTACACAGAACTCTGGTTCCTACATAGGCCAGAAGGTTTCCCACAAAACTGAACATAAAGAAGATCATGGTAACGTACCAAATTTGTCTGCTCCACAGCGGAAGCATTTTAGCCTCCTCCTGAAGTTGTAAAGGCAGCACTGTGACAAACAAGAGAAGCCTAGTAAGAACTTGGGTAATTTTAATAATGCTGCATTTGCTGTAGACTCACAAAACCCAGACATTCACACAAAGTAGCACAACAAAGCTAAACCCATCAGAATAATCCAGAACATCAAAAACCACCCTTATCTGCACCATAGCTGCTTTTCAGAACATCCCAGCTACTTTCTCCCTAGTCATCCCAAATTAGTTATTTTAACCACGCACTGTAATACACAGTTAGTTGTTAACTGTAAGTTTACAATCCCAGGCAGTCACTACTATAAAAAGCAGTGTTAGAAGGGAACACATTCTGGGGAATAATTTAACTTTATTGGGAGCAGGAGCAGGTTTGATTCAGGTGTCACCTTCTTTAAACCACTGAGCAAGTGGAGAGCTCTAGAGCAAGACAAACCCTCACATAGAAACACGTGTTGTACCTTGTTGCAGAGCCAGTCCTCAAATTTAGGCCTTGGGTTGCTGTAGTGCATTGCAATCTGCTTCCCTTGAATCACAAGCTTTTTCTGCAAAAAAAGTGGTTTCAATTATTCCTGGATCAAGACACACATGTCCATTTTCCCATGGCAGAGCACCCTTCGGAGGAATCAGTGCTCCTGAATTAAATGGACAACATATGGGGAGGATGTGGAGGACAACCACCGCCACCTACACCCTGCCCATCCAATCCTGCAGAGAGGAGGACGAGGGCAGTAAGAGAATGGGATGTGGAGCAAAGATAAACAGAATCAGGGAGTGTAGAAAAAGCTGCCA
Source organism: Dicaeum eximium (assembly GCA_013396995.1). Taxonomy (NCBI): domain Eukaryota; kingdom Metazoa; phylum Chordata; class Aves; order Passeriformes; family Dicaeidae; genus Dicaeum; species Dicaeum eximium. Next base: position 253,686 of record VWZP01001295.1, on the reverse strand, counting down.
AACACTAAACGCTGACATGGAACCAGGAAGTGTCTCGAAGGAGACAGAGTCCTAATCTGCTGCATTCAGATTAACACATTTTTAGGAGTCTCTTTGCCCCCACATTTCTATTGACTTCTGGTATAGCACTGAAAGACTTTTTAAACATGTCCTTAGGTGACTGCTTCACTTCGTCCCCTATTCCAAACACCCCAGACCTTTTAAACACATTTGAATTTATTTTCCAAGCACATTTCAGAAGTGTCCCCTTGAAAATACAGTAATTCCTCCCAAAGGGACCCTGATTAGACTTCTTGAAGGCTGGATTACAAGTGCCATCAACTGAAACATAACTCAAGAGTGGTTTCATTTGATTACTGCATCAGTTCAATTGGAAGCCTGCACAAGAGGTTTGTGTTCTTCATCAGGCAAGAGCTCTCCAAAATGAGTAACTAGATTGCCGTGAAGCTTCTCCAGGGGTAGGAAAAGTTCATAATGCTTTCAGCATGTCCTCTCACTCTGACTTCAGAGGAGTTAGGCATTTACAGCTATTAAGAAGCCTTGACTCTCAGCCTCACGCTTTGCCAAGCGTGGGTATGCAGAATGGCCTTTCAAAATATGGCTATCAACATATTTTGGTCAAACAGGTGGAAGCACGTGTGAGGAAGTGCGTATTAGAGGCCACACCCCAGACACTGCAATGGCAGAGCCATTTTTATAGCAGGTTGGCTTTCTGCAGAGGTACCAGTGTCAGGACCAGTGGCTTTTCTGATAACAGGGTCTGACATAGATCTAGCACGTAGCATGAATAAGGCTCTCACATTCTGCACGACTGAATAGGGCAAAGCCATTGCTCCTACCGGCAGGAGGGAGGGTTGGAGGGCCCAGCACTCACTGGATGTGCACACATAGAAACAAGGCTGCTGGCATAGTTGCAATACATCATTCTGTCATCTAACAGTCAGCAACCCGGCTGCTGGGGACAGGCCATGTTTTCCCTACTACTAAGGTGGTTGGTTACTGGAGTGAATTTGAGTATATTTCAATAAATTATGCATCAGTACAGCTTTGTATATATTAAAAAAGAAATGATTTCTGAAAATATGCTCTGCATTAATTTCTTGGTATTAGTCTTTCCCCTGCAGCCACCTGCCCTACTGAGCAGCCAGTCAGGAAAACAGAATTCAAAAGCTGCTCTCTGGCTGGGGAACTCACCCATAGTGTGAGACATGAGAAATACTACTCCAGCACAAGGCATATGACAATTTCCATCTGCTGGAACTGCCATGAATCCCATTATGGTGCCATTTCTTTATTATAACATGAGCAGAGCGGAAAAACAGTCATAATGCTGTCACAGGACCGCTCCATCAAATATTGAGGTGCAAGAGAAGAATCAGTGATTTGACACACTTAGCTCACTTTGAGAGTATTTTCAAGTTTTTTTGTTAAAATAAGTTATGAATCCTCAAAGCAGCAGCCAAAGCAAGTGAAACTGTTCGCAGTGCTACAGGAAAATCCCATGGGAAAACAAACCAGAGGATTCTTACTGCATTTTGGCTCCTTATCAAGTCATAATAACAAAAAAGCCAAAATACAGAGCCTAACAGATGTGAGGTCTCACTGTCTGCCTAATTTAGTTGAAATAAGTTTTTTTTTTCCAAGAAGAGCCAGTTCCCCCTATTTCACTGGGGTAACAGATTATTACCAAGAACTGACACTTCTCTTTCAGTTAATAGCAATGTAACAGAGATGTGGTGCTTTCTCTGACAACAGAGAACGAAACGTTATATGGAAATAGGCTAGAATTTTTTAACGACTACTAGCCAAATCTTCATAAGCCAACTAAATGGAAACCAAGTAATTTAAAACAATGGCACCTCTTACCAAAGTAGAACTTTGTCTCCTAATTTTACCTTATGTGTTACAAATTTTAATATATACAAAGCTTTCATACTTTAAATCACTGTTATGGAACAAACCACTCCTTCCACCTCTATTTTTTCCTTTTTTTTTTTTCTCATTAAACTGTACAGACTTGTTCCATTTTCAGGAATATCTAGACTTGGTGAGTGAAGCAACCTGATTGGCTTCCATCCAGCTGGTAGCATCTTGAAAGTGATAAAACTCCACGAAGGCGAAACCACGGCTTACACCTAGAGACAGCATTCAGATATAGACGGGATACTTGTGTTAGTCAGTTCCTTTAAAACAGGCGAATCTCTCTCCAACTGCTTCATTACTTCATGACAAAGCAGCTTTACAAATGCGACGTCAACTGCTGGGATCTGCTCGTTATTTTGCCATGGCAAGGAACCAAGCTGCCTTAACTGGCTACATTTCACTCCATTTGAATCCATGTTTAAGGGTAACCATGCAACAGACTACATACTATTAATTGGGTTTACACTATTATTACTTACCAATACCTGTTAACAAAACCCCCTGTAGACAGACTTCTTTTAACATGTTGACCAGCTAGCTAAGTCTTCCAAAAAGCCACATTCCTTAGCCATGGCAAACCTTTTATTTTTTTTTTTTTTATTGCATGTGCTTGCAGTTTGGGGACAATTCTGGATACTCTTTTGGGCTGGGGAAGAGGAAGGTGATGTCAAAAACTGGATTAAGAGCTCTCACCTGTCTTTCTTTTCATCAGCCTCACGTCTGCAGGCTGAGGACCTTCAAAGGACTCAATAAGCTCACGAATCTGCAGGAGATTTTGATCCAACAGTTAAAATTTTCATAACTTGGCAGACAGAAATCACAGAAACAACCTACCTTGCAGTACCATGAGAGAGATACATAAAACAATGTTTTCAATACTATCTCAGAGACAAAGAAAACGTTTACTGAGAACCCAAAAGGGGACTGATGAGCATCAAACTCCACATAATCTTTTGCTACACAGTAAACCAACTGTAATCCTCACTCAGGACACTGAATCATCCAGAACTTGAATCCCTATGATCATGTGTTCTCAGATTATTGGGACAGTATTTGGCAAAGACTGTGCATAACCCCAAGTTTTTAAAAAGAACACTGCTGGTATCCCTCTCCCTGCATGTGTAAATACCCTCCACTCCTAGCAATGAAAAACAAGAAGCCTGCACTGCAAGGCTCCACGATGAATGTATTCGTAAGCCTCATGCTAAAGATCTCATCCTCTAATCGACCCCCATCGGTTTTCCAGGATAAAGTAGATTTGTGGAGAATGTGTCATCGAAGAAAAAGCTAAAGAAATGTCAGTTCTTCAGCTGTAACAAAGCACCTCAGCCACTGCAGAGGCAAGGAGGAAATACAAACATTAACAAATTTTTCTTAATTTTAGAGCAGAAGAAAGTTTTTCAGCAGCTTTCACAGAATTCAAACTACTTTATGTGCAACAGGGCTGCTCAGCAGAATCAAAATTTATCTCAAGCTGCTCATTTATATGTTGACTAGAAAGAATATCAGATATGCAAGTGAGTTTTTCTTATGAAAAATGTAGGACAAAAATGAAAATTGTGTACACAACCAGAAGTAATGTTAACATAAGAATTCAACTCTACATTCCAAGATACATTATCTACACTCTGAGTCCACAATTAAACATTCATATAAATTGTGCTAGTTATTGCACAAATGTAGAGCTACAACATTAGTATCTCAGAAACAAGAAGTGTATAAAGTGTTCTGTGTAATGTCCGACTGGGCTGTCTCATTTGTATGCAGGAAGCTACACTTGATTTCGAACACTCTTGAAAATATTAGAGCAGTATATGGCGATTAGGAATCCTCAATATCAGGAGGGTAACAAGTAATCAATGAAAAAGCAAAGGAAAAAATCTCCATTGCAGAAATGGTGCAAATGTATTCTGTGCGTTAGCAATTAAAGCATATACACATCGCAGGCAGAGGCGGAGTCTCGACTGAAAACAAACTGGGATAGCTCAGCTTTTATCCCTCAAATAACACTTGTGGGCTTACAGCTTGGTAACCAAAATAACCCAGCAAGAATAAAGCCCTGAAAAATTACCATAAATGAAAAAACCTTAAAGCTTCAACATCTTTTAATTAAACAAGTTAAAGGAGCAAGCACCAAGCTCGTCAGTACTTGCTCGGCAGCTCAGCAGCAGCCATTTTGACTCCCACAGCTGTGCCCACACAAAGCAGCTTTGTGCGGGGCTCTGCTCGGCTAAGGAGCTCGAAGACTGCGTGTGACCCCATCGGTCACAAGTTCTGGACTCAATAAAGACTAGAAAAACTGTGAGTGTCACCTCTTTGTCCTCCTCCCCGCAGTGGGGAGGGGCAGCAAAAAAACCCCTGCCTCTTCCCTCCCATACTGAAAAGCAACAAAGAGCAGGTAGTTTAAAATCCACTCTTATGGAAAGCATCAGAACACACGTGAAAAAACGAGCATTCACGGCTCGTTCCGTTTGAAAGGGACTGATTAACATTGAACTGACCTTTATTACTTAACACTGGGAGTTTAAGTGCTTTCAGGACTCAAAATGGCAGCGCGACAGCGCTGGAGAGGGGCCACCATGATGCAGTGCTCAACAAAATGGCAGCAACGGCTCCGGCCCGGCCCTGCCCGGGGGCAAGGCACGCACAGCCCTGCCCGGCTACTCACATCGTTCTCCGTAACCGTGATGGGGAGCCCACGCAACATGATGGTCTTGCTTTCTTTTTCATCGTTAATATCGTTCCTGTAGTCGTGCTCGCCGTAGTCGCCATCGGAATGGTACCCGTCCTCTGATTTGTCGCTGTTCCTGCGCTCCCGCTCCCTCTGGAAGCCAGCGCCCAGCATTAGCCACCGCGATTTTCCGCAGCGTGTCCCCTCGGTGCCACACGGACACCGGCCGGCTGCCGGGCTGGTCCCCGCGGCCCCGGGCAGCGCTGCAGCACCGAACCCGCTCCCGGTGCCCTGCGCCCCGCACACCCCGCAGTGCCGGCCCCGGCCCCCGACCCGCTCACCTCGGGGCTATCGTAGTCGCGGCTGTCGTAGTCTCTATCATAATCTCGGCTATCGCGACTGTCGTAGTCTCGGCAATCCCGACTGTCGTAGTCCCGGCAATCGTAGTCTCGGCTGTCCCGGCTGTCGTAGTCGCGGCAATCTCGGCTATCGTAGTCTCGGCAATCGCGGCTGTCGCGACTGTCGTAGTCTCGGCAGACCCGGCTGTCTCGACTATCGTAGTCCCGACTGTCGTAGTCGCGGCAGTCTCGGCTATCGCGACTATCGTAGTCTCGGCTGTCGTAGTCTCGGCTGTCGTAGTCGCGATAGTCATCATAGCGGTCACCGCGGCGCTCCTCACTGGACCTCTTGTAGTCATCCCTCCGCCGGCTGCGGGACTCCCGCTCGTCGCGGTCCTCCCTCTCCACGATGGAGCCGTAGCGGCCGCTCCGCTCCGTCCTGCTCACCCTGCGGGGCACAGCGGGCCGAGCTCAGAGCGTGAAGCGCCCGCCCGCGACCCCCACCGCTGCCCACCTCCTCCCGTCTCCCCTCGCCCTCCCGCCGCCGCTCACCGCTTGTCCGAGCCCATGCCGCCGCCCAGGATCCGCAGGCACCCGGCACAGCACTATTCGGCACCACACGCCGAGCGCACCCGCGCAGCCCCTCTCGCTGCCTCGCCACAAAATGGCGCCTAAGGGACCGCCCGTCTTCTACCCAGCAGGCACCTCGCGCCCCGACTGGAAGCTTCCAAGCGGGGCGCAGGCGCAGCGGCCGTGCGGCATGCCGGGAAATGTAGTTGGGGGCTGCCGCCATTAAGGGTCCTGCGGTCCGGCTTCCCCCACATGTGGGACCGCGATCCTCAGAGCCCCGTCCAGCTCGACTCTGTACACTGCCAGGATTGGGGCAGCCGCAACTGCTCTGTGAAGCAGGTCCCAGTGCTTCGCCACAGTGCATTTTTTCTTCATGTCCAGTCTAAAACTGCTGTCAGTTTAAAGCAGTTATCCTCTGTCCTATCACTATGTGCCCCATCCAAAGTCCCTCTCCAGCCGACTTGGAGCCCCTTTAGGCACCGAAAAGGGCTCTAAGTTTTCCCTGGAGTCATCTCTTCTCCAGAGTGAAGAAGCCCAGCTCCTTCCTCTGTCAATAGCTAAGTAGTTGCCATGGCCTGCCACCCCTTTGGGGAGCGCCTGCCTCAGTTAAAAGAGAATTACTTCTGCCCCCAAGGGAGGACATGGGGCTGTACCCTGCCTGTACACTTTGGAGCACAGCAGGTGTTGGCAGGAGCAGACAGAGGTTGCTGAGAACCCTTCAAACCACATTCAAATGCAGTCAGGTCCACCTCACTGCCTGACTTTTAGCCCCAAGTGTTTGCTTGGGAGCCAAGATATTTAACACACAAAATGGTGTCATCATTAAGTTTTTCAAGACAGTTTTGTTAGTCTCAGAGCATGGCGGAGTGGGGCTGGCTGGAGGGCAGGGTGGGCTCAGGGTCACACCTCATCCAGGGACTGCTTGGCACAGCAGGCAGGTGAGGCAGTGCAGGCAGGTGAGGCAGGACAGGCAGTACAGACAGGCAGTACAGACAGACAGGCAGTGCAGGCAGTACAGGCAGGTGAGGCAGTACAGGCAGTACGGGCAGTACAGTCAGTACAGAGAGTACAGGCAGTGCAGGCAGACAGGCAGGACAGGCAGTACAGGCAGTGCAGCCAGTGCAGGCAGTGCAGACAGGCAGTACAGGCAGTACAGACAGACAGGCAGACA